>MU227996.1:684160-729985 GCA_018584345.1 Thuja plicata | reverse complement strand
TTGAAGGAAGATCACACCATCATGATGGCTAGATCTAGGGCTTGAATGATAAATCTTGAATGCTTGAACCAAATCCCTTCAAAGGCTTGAAAGCTTGAATCCTTTATCTTCAATGGAGAAATTGAATTCTTGAGGAAGGATACTTGAACACCTTGAGAGCTTGAAAACATGTAGAGCAATGGATGCTTGAACTTTTTGCTTGATCACCTCTTATCACCTAGTTGATAGTTAGCGAAAATGAGAGGAGAAGGCTTCCTTTTATATGAAATTAGGGAACAATCTTCTAAGGAGGCTGACATAGGAGAATTAAATCCTAATTGGACCCATGCCCCTAGAAGTGGACCTATATTAAATATAATTAAATATTTACCGGTTCAGAACCCCAAAACATCCGACCCGGAAGCGGGAAATGAATTTTGGATGACCTCCGGCAACCGACAGATTTCCAAATTTGAAAGGGGGACCCAGGTCAAGGTCGAGGTTGAGGTTGACCTTGACCTAGGTCAAGGTCAAGGTTGACCTTGACCCAGGGGGTCAGAACCCCTGGAAAAAGTGCCAGGTGGGATAGAAGGTGCCCGGAGAGGCCCAATCAGGGTCTTGAACCAGCACAGAAGCATGAGGTGATGTAGAAAAAGGAGGATGATATGGTAGAGGTCAAAAAATTCCCCTAAGGAGGGCTAAACACTCTTAACATGGAAGTGCTTCCATTTTAAGATGATACAAAAGTACACTAAACCTTTCACCATAATACAATCTTATTCTTGTAGGACCACACAGATCTGTATGCACCAGATCCAACTTTCCTTTTGTTGAATAAGATTTGCTTTTAAAACTACTTCTAGTCTTCTTCCCTATAACACACTCTCTACACATAGTGTTAGATGACTTTACAATCTTAAGTAGATCTCTCACAGCATTATTCATACTCTCCTTCACAATGTTATCAAAGTTAACATGACAAAATATTCTATGCCATAGCCAACTATCATCAACCTTCACAATAAAACAAGTAGCTTCAGATGTATTCAATTCAAATACATTACCTCTAGATTTAGTACCAGATGCAATCAAATCTCCTAATTTTCTTCTTATAGAAAATTTTCCATTAGTGAATTTCAACTGATAACCTATGTCCACTAACTGTCCAACACTCAACAGATTATGCTTAAGTCCATCAACAGGTAATACATTGTCAGTATTAGTCTTTTCATCTAGAGAAATAGATCCTACTCCAATGACAAGTTTAGGAGTATTGTCACAAAATCTAACAACACCACCATCATATCTTTTCAAACTCACAAACTTATTTTTATCTCCAGTCATATGATGTGAACAACCACTGTCTATAACCCATTTAGATTTCTTTTCAACACGAGATACCAAGGCTTTTTCCTCATGTATAGGTTCATCATCCTTTATAGAAATAAATCCAATTTCATCATAGTCACCATCATCATTAGAAATACCCTCACTAGCATAATAACATTCCTTGTCATTAGAATAATTCTATTTTTAAAACTTAGTTTTGTGCTTAGGAATCCTTGTAGGAAATCTATATGCAAAATGACCAATCTTGTTACATGAAAAAAATTTCAAAGGTAATTTTCCTTCAAATTTACCCAAGTACCTCTCTTCTCTCTTCTAGCGATCAATGCTACCACTTCATATAGCTTTATTTCTTCCTCCTGTATCTATTCCCATTCCTCAGCATAGTCTCCAAGCTCTTCTCTTAGGTCACAATTGTTGTTTCTCGCAGTTCCAGATAAAGTATTTTTGTTCTTATGCACGGTTGACTTGAATGCTGACTCAACTTTAGGTAAAGTATCTCCCAATTTTGCGGCCTCAAAAGTAGTTAGTTTTCCAATCAACATCTCTATAGTGAAGTTCAGTGTCAAAGGTATAATATCCTATATATCTTATACTTTGGTTCTATATGTAGGTGTCAAATATCTAAGTATCTTTGCAATTACTTCTTCCTCACTTTAAGTACCTACAGATTTTCTAATGCCAGTAACCACTTCAGTAATTCTCTGTCTATATGCCCTAATGTTCTTATCTTCTCTCATCTTCAGTGATTCCATCTTAGTCTTCTAGTTATGTAGCTTTTCCTTTTTTATAAAATTATCTCCTTCATACAGTGCCTCCAATCTTGTCCAGATCTCATGTGTAGAATCCAAGTCTTTTACTTTTGTGAATTTACCTTCAGAAAGTGAGCTGATCAATGATTCCCTTGCGACCATATTACATGAAAATAGTTTCTTTTCATCTTCAAGATCACCTAAAGTTGTTAATATTTCTCTCTAAGCACCAGTAGCTCTGATACCAATTGTTAGGAATAACAGTCCACAAGATAACTGAGAGGGGGGTGAGTCAATTGTGATATAGATTATTAAACTTTAAACTTTATAATCCAAAACTGCAATGCAAATGATAACAAAGTAAATGCCAACACAATAACACAATACTTGTTGTCGAGGAAACCCTGTTAAAGGTAAAACCCTGGTGGGAATTAGCACCCACAACTAATGTACTGAGAGTATAATATCCCTGTTAAAATATTTAGCCCTATTAGGAGCTTATTACAACATTAAAGTACATAGTCCATGTTAGGAGACAAACCCTATTAGGAGTCAAGAAAAGTAATAGGCTCACTGCCCAAGCACACTGCCCAAAGAAGGTTAAAGCCACCCTCAAGGATTCATAATCTGAACAAGTGTATATAGAAAATATATAATCCAGTGAAGTGTATGATAGCAACTGTATTTTCATGGTCAGTTCCAATAAAGTATTCTAATCACAAACTTTTCTCTACTTCCAACATCCAAACAAGCCTCAAAAATTTCACTTCTCTTTCTTTTTAATCTTTTCCACTACCACATCTTTCCAAAAAAGTATCCCTCATATATACCCTATTACAATAATTCATTAGGTCGGCCAATTAAGCTTTCCTAATACACAGATAATTAATTAGGTTGGCCATTTCCCAATGCTCAAATTATTATATAACCCCTTGCTAAGATACACACGGTACCTATAACAAGTAAACATCAAATACAATCCATCAGTTACACTCCCAGATCAGCAATCCACGCTTACAATTCATATTACATGGTACATGTCTAAAGTCAACCACCAAATAGGTCTCCTCCAGAATACACGCCACATCTGACATCACCAAAATGCTCACGCCAATCGAACACAACCCAATATTCCAAAATATGTCTACAGTAGTCGATTAAGCTCACTTTATTTGAAATATCTTCACCAGTAAGATATACCCAAAACATAGACACCTGCTCTGTCAAGCATCATAGTTACAGTCCAGAAACCAGTCTTCGCTAAAACAACTGTAACATCTTCAATATGTAACATAAAGCCAAGCATCCTTAGGAATAAGGTCATCACACGTCCTTATTCATATAACCAACTTTGATCATTCTAAAACATCTGTACAGTGTCCGTACACTTCTACCAGTCAAGTAACCTGCCTATTCTCTCCATATAAACATATGTTGACATCAGTGAAAAAACATGAATATCAACATGGATAGTACCCAAAACTGATATCATCCAACAGAAAGTTCCTACTGGTGAGTAGAAACAAGTACCATTAGCAATGGAAACCAGTAGATTTGAAGATAAGGAGAATAAAGAGCATGCACATACTAAGGATGTGCATATAAAAGGAAAACATGAAAAGAAATAACAAGCAAAGGAGAAGAGTGCAGACAATGAAAAATAAAAGGTAACATTTTCTATGTCTTTTGTTAAGGAAATTTTTGATGAGATGAATGAAGATGACATGTCAGTCATTCAAGGGCCAATAGACTTGATTTCAATGAGCCCTAATTAAATGATTAATTTTTCTATGGCTATTAAATGTAAGGCAAAATGGGATCAAAAGAAGGAGGCACAATAACACAGTCTGCAACAGATATATTGTCAGTATTAGTGCCTGAGGTAACCTATGATGAAAATGATGCACCTATTGAACAATTGGGTCAATTAGTGATAGCTACAAGTGATCAAATGCAAATTATAGAGGATGCATCAACAATAAGGGGAGAAAAGGATTACGAGAAGAAGGAATAAAAAAGTTAGCCCAACGCATTGGACTTGATATAGTATCATTGACAGTTGGTGTTAATAGGGTAAAAGAAGCATTATTATAAGGTGGTAAGATCCACAACTCTATTTATGATTTCTCACATTTTTTGAAAGATATAGACAAGAAAAGAGTTGAAGCTCAACAAGAGCTACAAAAGTTAGTTTCCAATTTTGATCTAGTGAAATATTCTGTAACAAGTTTTGGAGCTTTGATAAGAACTTTTAATCACATGCTCAAAACTTATAATAATGAGCAGGAGAAAATGGTAGCGACATTGTTCCAGCTTTAAAGTCTACTGATTCCCAAGTTGTAAATTTTGTAAAAAGGATTTAAAGATGCAGCAATTGTATTAGCACTAACTGATATGAGCACATTGGATGCTTTGGAGGAGTTAGCCTATCTGCTATGCAGTCAGATCGTGATCATAGAAAACCTCAAGAAGATATGGGAGAATATTCTATGTATCTTAAAGAAAAATTTTAATGATATATTTATTAGATTGTAATAGGTATTTTTTACTCTCACTTTAAATAAACATTTCCTATCTACTGTAATACCTTTGTCATTGTTGTCAAAGGGGGAGTAGTATAGAGTGCGAAAATTGGCTAAGTATTTGTAAGGGGGAGTAGTATAGATATAGTTGTGCAATATGTTACATGAAATTTCATGATCTATTTGTAATTACCTTAGGAGGATTAATCATAAGGGGGAGTTAATTTTTTCTTGAAGATCTGTACTTGATTTCATTCTTGCATAGTTAGACACTTAGCAATTTTTTTCCTACGTATTTCCATCAATGCCAAAGGGGGAGAGTGTTGGAATATGATGAAGATGATAATGTAGTGGATGTTGTATTTATTTCATTTTTGGAAAAAATTCTATTTCACAGGTCATATTTGATATACCAATGGTGAAGGTGTTTTCACAAGGATTTTTCTAAGTACCGAGTGAATCAACGATAACATAGTCTGTGATGGTAAATTCAATGTGCTATGATAATATTGAGGATTCAGATGGTGCGAACAGTCATACAACATATACAGATTCATGTTTACATACATCTATGATCACTTAAGAAGATTCAATGTATAGGAAAAGATTGGAGGAAAACACCAGTGATATCGACAAGAATAGTCAACCAGTCCAATAAAATTGGTTAAATCAAGGTAGTGGTCAATTATTTGTCATTGTTTGATTTCATTTTAAATTATATTATTGAGGTACGACATTGAGCATTTCAATTTCCTATGTTGGCATGATCGCTTATGTAATTTGAATAGATTTCTGGAGTCGACTTGTAAATTTTTTTAGGGTTTATGATAAACTTCAAAAAGTATATAAAAGGATGAAAAATCGTTAAGCTAGGTTTGTTAGTTCGTGGTGCGGTGATTGCGATCATTGAAGGAGAAGTGCAGAAGTGTGTTAGAGGTGTTAGAGAAATCTGAACAACACAGTGAGCAGTACAAAAGTGAATTTGTCAAGCAGAAGGTTCCATCATCAGGTCATTCTTTCAGTTTTCTACTCAAGGAAAGTTCTAACAGGCTTGTGATCAAATAATTTAACAAGGTTACTCCTAACTGTTGGAGATTTTCTTCTATGCAAATAGTTGATTGTATGTTTGTCATGATAAAAATATATAATATACAGAAGTGTCCTATAAGAAATTATCAGTACAGATATTCAGGAGCCTTGCGCGTTTACATCTATGTTGTAGACATGTTCTGGATGTAATGTTCATACACATATATTCAAATATGTAGTTTCAGTTGAATTATGTTAATCTGTTTTGACAGTTACAGTTTCTTGAGATTATATCTTAAGAGCCAACGTATTTACATTGTTTCTTGAGTTGCACCTATCTTTGGGATATGCGTGTTTGTTTTCATGTTTATTTATGAGTTAATGATGATTATCCAAAGGCTCTAAATGTGTTATAATAGAAGCATGATGTTTGAGTTAATTTGGTAGAGCCGACTATGTGAAGTGATGCATCCACTCATTTTGAGTTGCACAGTCCTAACCTTGATTGCGTGCTTAGTTAAGCCGACAAAGAAGTTGCTGAAGTGTTTCCTACAGCCGTCATGACCTTATCCTTGGGGAAGATACATATAGGAGTTCAAATGTGATCGCTAAGCATGGAAAATGAAGTGAAAAAGAAAAGACAGAGAAGAGTAGAAAGTTAGACAGTAAAAGTTGAAGATCTATGTGAAAAAGCAGAAGAAGATTACAATTCACTGGAACTGATCAAGATAGAATGTCTACTCAAACAGTTCATTATCAGATATAGTGTATATCTTCCTTACAGAAGGTTGCATTCTTCACCATTTGAGTAGCGAGCTCTTGGACAGTGTGTCCTCACCTCTAATAGGGTTATTTGTAAAAGACTCCTAACAGGGTCTGACCTTTGACCAGGTCTCTGTACTTATTGCATTGTAAAGATCAACTCCTAATAGGGTTGCAAGATCTTCTGACAAGGATCATTATAAACTAGTACAATTATTTGTGGGTGCTAATTCCCACCAGGGTTTTTACCTAATTTTGTTTTCCCCGTTACCAAAATTGTGTTGTTCAATTCTATGCTATCTTGTTGAGTTTATGTTTAAAGTTATTATGTACTTAATTGGAAAAATAATTGAATCTTGTAGATAACTGACTCACCCCCCACTCTCAGTTATCTCTTGGGACTATTCCTAACAATTGGTATCAGAGCCAAGTGCCTTGGAGAGAAATATTAACAGCTTAAGGTAGATCAGATGGCATACTTCAGAAAAGAGAGTCCTAAGTTTGATGGAGAGAATTATCTTGACTGGAAGAACAAAATGATAATACATCTACAGTGCATTGGTTTTGACATTTTTGAAATAGCCACACAAGAAGTTGTTGTTCCTTCTCTGAAAGACCTTGCAAAAGATTATGCTACTAGTAAACAAAAGGAGGTATTCACTGCTAATGCAATTGCCAAGGAATCCCTTATAAGTGCATTATCTGACAGTGAATTCGCTAAGATTAAGAAAGTAGACAAAGCCTACACCACAAGGAAGTATTTAGAAGATATGTTTAAAGGAGATATCCAAGAAAAGAATGCACGGAGAAAGACATGGAAAAAGAATTATAATAACTTAGAGATGCTACCTGAAGAGAACATCAGAGCTTACAATTAGAGTAATGAAGTAGTTTCAGGAATCAGAAACAATGGTGGAGAAATTTCAGAGGAAGACATTATGGACAAAATAATGACTACATTGATAGAAGACTATGAGAGAAAGATTAATATCTTAGATGATAATATGAAATTTTCAAATGACTTCAAGAGAGAGACTTTGATCAAAAAAATCTCTTCATTTGAGATATCAAGATTGAAAACAGAACCCAAAAGTGAAACAACTTTCAAAGCCTCGGTCCATGGTAAGAAATCCTTGAGCAGCTCTAGTAATAATGAGAAAGAAGAAGTGGATATAGAACTAGAAGAAATCATTGCTATGATTTCCAAGAAAGAAAGGAAAGGTAAAGGAAAATATGAAGGACAACTTCCATTCAAATGTTATTCATGCAACAAAGTTGGCCATTTTGCATCCAAGTGTCCTACAAAAGTCAAGAAGTTTAGATCAGATTACAAGCCCAAATATACTAAGGAATGCTATCATGCTGAAGATGGTGTAGCTAATGATGATTCAGGAGAATTTGAAATTGGTTTCATTTCCATTAAAGACATTGAGAAAGTGCTTTAAGAAATGGACAATGAAGATGAAAAGAAAGCACAAGAGGTAGCATTAGTTTCCAAAGTAGACATCAGAACTGACTGGATCATTGACAACAGATGCTCACATCACATGATAGGAGACAAAGAAAAATTTGTACATCTGGACAAGTACAAAGGTGGCATGGTTATATTTGGAGATAACAATCCCAAACCTATCATAGGTAGAGGTTCTATTACCTTAGATGGAAAGAACAAGACAGATGATGTTCTTTATGTTGATGGTTTACATCATAACCTACTAAGTGTTGGACAATTGCTTGAAAAATGATATCAGTTGGAATTCAAGGAAAAGAAGTGCATCATTAATAAAAAACAAGGAGATATGATTGCATCAGGCTCTAAGACTAAAGGTAATGTCTTTCAGCTCAATTCAAAAGTAAGTTGTTTTGTTGCAAAAGTAGATGACAGTTGGCTATGGCACAAAAGACTTTGTCACATCAATTTTGACAACATAGTAAAGATAAGCAATGTAAAGGCAGTAAGAGACCTTCCTAGTATTGCAAGACTAGTTGATACTATGTGTAGGGAATGTGTGATGAGAAAGCATGTAAGGATCTCATTCAGAAGCAAGCAGAAGTCAACAGAAAAAAATTGGATCTAGTGCATACAGACTTATGTGGTCCTACTCAAACAAGATCATACTATGGAGAAAGGTATTTTATTTTTTTTGTTGAGTATTTTTCAAGGATGATGTGGGTTGCATTCTTAAAGGATAAGTCCGAAGCTTTTGAGAATTTCAAAACATTCAAAGCTAAATTTGAAAATGATTCTAGATTAAAACTAAAGTGTCTGAGATCAGATAGAGGAGGATAATTCACCTCTGACCAATTTTATGAGTATTGGGAAGAACATATGATCAAAAGGCAGTTGAGTGCTCCTAGAACCCCTCAATAGAATGGGATTGCAAAAATAAGAAATAGGATCATACTTGACACAACATGCACTATCATGATAGAAGGGAAAGTTGCACACACCTATTGGAGAGATGCAGTCAATACTTCAGTCTATACTATCAACATAATATAACTAAGGCCAAACGCAGATAAGACACCTTATGAACTTTGGTTTGGTAATGTACCTACAGTAAAATATTTCAAAATATTTGGAAGCAAGTGCTACATCAAGAGAGATGATGGTGCTGGTAAGTTTGATGCCAAAAGCAATGAAGGTATTCTCCTTGGTTACAATACTAAAATCAAAGCATATAGATGTTTTAACTTGAGATTGAAGAAGATAATTGAAAGTACACATGTGAAGATTGATGAGAAGTTCATGATACAAGAAATATACTATGATTGTGCACCTATGATTGAAGATGAACTCAGCCCTAGCAGTAAAGAAACAGTTATTGAAGAAATGTTTGATTGTATTGATGTATCATGCAATGACCCTGAAACAAGCAAAGAGGAATCACACATTACAAATAAATATGTCACACCTAAAGTTAAAAAATTTACAACTAGATACCATTCAAAGGAAGATATCATTGGAGATCAGAGTAGTAGAGTTTTGACAAGATCTAAAGAAAAAGGTTTAACAGTTGATGAAGAGGTATGTCTGCTTTCACAAATTGAAACTTTAAGTGTTGAAGATGCATCCAATGATTCAAATTGGTAGAAAGTAATGAAAGAAGAATTAAATCAGATAATCAACAATGATACATGGGAATTGGTTCCTAGACCTTGTGACAAATATGTGATTGGAACAAAGTGGATATTTAGAAATAAGATGAATGAAGAAGGTACAGCGGTAAGAAACAAAGCAAGACTGGTATGTAAAGGATATGTGCAGAGAGAAGGAATAGACTACACTGATACATTTTCCCCTATGAGAAGACTGTAAGCTATCAAGTTATTTTTGGCCTATGCAACATTCAAGAACTTTAAAGTATATCAAATGATGTCAAGTCACCTCTGAACAATGACTTGAATGAAGAAGTTTACATAGAACAACATAAAGGATTTAGTTTATCAGACAAACCAGACATGGTATGTAGACTAAAGAAAGCCCTTTATGGACTTAAATAGGCCCCAAGAGCTTGGTATGAGAGACTTGATGGTTATTTGACAAAGATTGGATTCAAAAAGGGAGCAGCAGATTGCAACTTATTCATGAGAGAGACACCTGATGGAGTACTACTTGTTGCTATCTTTGTTGATGACATCATCTTTGGAGGTAATGAAAAGCTTAGTGCAGAATTCGCCAAAGAGATGCAAATTGAGTTTGAAATGAGCATGATTGGACCTATCAAATATTTTCTGGGATTGAATGTAAAACAAACAAACAAAGGCATATTCATAAATCAGTCTAAGTATGTGAAGGAGATATTGAAGGCTTTCAAAATGGAAGATTGCAAGCCAGTAAGCACCCCCATGATAACAAGAAGAAAGCTTTCTAAAGAAGATTATTCCCCAATAGTTGACAAGACATTATACAAGTCTATGATTGGAAAACTCATATATCTTACTCAATCTAGACTAGATATTTCTAATGCGGTTAGCATTGTTGGAAGATTTGCAGTTGAACCTAAACAAAATCACCTAATGGTAATAAAAAGAATATTCAGATACTTAAAGGGGACTATAGACTATGGTTTATGGTATCCTAACTTAGAGAATATACAACTTCATGTGTATACATATGTAGATTGGGCAGGTTGTGTTAATGACAGGAAAAGTACCTTAGGAGGAGTAGTATTTCTTAGAGACAGGTTGGTAACTAGGACAAGAAAGAAGCAGAATTGTATCTCTCAGTCAATAGCATAAGCTGAGTATGTTGCAGAAATATTGAATTGTTCAACAATGGTTTGGATCAAATAGATGATTAAAGACTTTGGTATTCAGATTGATTATCCTATTGTTATTCACTTTGTTAACACTAGCACTATCAATATGTCAAAGAACCCTGTGATGCACGCAAAGACAAAATACATTGAGATCAAATTTCATTTTCCAAGAGAAAAAGTTGCAGACAAAGAAGTGAAGTTGGATTATGTGAGCACTAAAGAACAATTAGTAGATATTTTTACAAAGCCTTTATCAAAATATACTTTTGAGTATCTCAAGGTGAAGTTGGGAGTAATTCCCTTTCCTGAGTCTGATTAGAATTTGCATTAAGAGCATTAGTCCTTGGTGACTGATGAATGGTTGACTACTCTACTTCTGGAGTAGTACCTGTGCTTAATTTTTTTTGGTGCCCTTTTCCATTGATGTCAAAGGGGGAGTATATAGTTAGGGGGAGCATATACTCTAGGGGAGTATATAGTAATGAAAAATATAGTAAAAAGAGATGCAGCGGTTAAGAGGAGCTTTTCATGAGGATATTGAGAAGATTGTAAAAAGAAGGAAGATAATTTGGGTTGATGGTGTTTTTTATATCATATGTTGCCATCAATGTCAAATGGGGAGATTGTTGGAGATTTTCTTCTGTGCAAATAATTTATTGTATGTTTGTCATTGATGACAACATATAATATACAGCAGTATCCTGTATGCAATTATCAGTACAAATATTATGGAGCCTTGTGCATTTACATCTATGTTGTAGACATGTTCAGGATGCAATGTTCATACACGCAGATTCAGATAGGCAGTTTTAGTTGAGTTATGTTAATATGTTTTGGAAGTTACAGTTTCTAGAGATCATCTGTTAAGAGCTGACGTATTTACATTATTTCTTGAGTTGCGCCTATCTTTGGGATATGTGTGTTTGTATTCATGTTTAGTTATGAGTTAATGATGATTATCTAAAGGCGCTAAACATGTTTTAATAGAAGCATGATGTTTGAGTTAATTTGGTAGAGCCGACTATGTGAAGCGACGCGTCCACTCATTTTGAGTTGCATGATCCTAACCTTGATTGTGTGCTTAGTTAGGCCAACAAGGAAGTTTCTGAAAGTGTTTCCTACAGCCCTCATAACCTTATCCTTGGGGAAGATACATATAGTAGTTCAAATGTGATCACTAAGCATGGAAAATGAAGTGAAAAAGAAAAGACAGAGAAGAGCAGAAAGTTAGACAGTAAAAGTTGAAGATCTATGTGAAGAAGCAGAAGAAGATTACAATTCACTGGAATTGATCAAGACAGCAGGTCTACTCAAACAGTTCATTATCAGATATAGTGTATATCTTCCTTACACAAGGTTGGATCCTTCACCATTTGAGAAATGAGCTCTTGGACAGTGTATCCTCACCCCTAACAGGGTTATTTGTAAAAGGCTCCTAATAGGGTCCGAAATTTGATTAGGTCTCTGTACTTATTGCATTGTAAAGATCAACTCCTAATAGGGTTGCAAGATCTTCTAATAAGGATCAATATAAAAAAGTACAATTATTTGTGGGTGATAATTCCCACCGGGGTTTTTACCTAATTTGGTTTTCCCCATTACCAAAATTGTGTTGTTCAATTATGTGTTATCTTGTTGAGTTTATGTTTAAAGTTATTATGTACTTAATTGGAAAAAGAATTGAATCTTGTAGATAACTTATTCACCTCCCCCCCTCTCAGTTATCTCTTGGGACTATTCCTAACACTAACAGGGTATGTAGGATCCTAATATGTCTGAAGATTAAATCCTTCAATAGGGCGACCCTCATAAGGAGTTTTAATTCTCTTAATTGTGTAGTTCTTAACAGGATTGTTGTAATAACCTTTAACTAGGTTATAGATACCTTTAACCGGGTATACCCTTAATAGGGTGATGTAATGCTCCTAACAGGGCTGGTCTTATTGCTGCAATAGTGAGATTTGTGGCTACTAATTTCCATTGTGGTTTTTCCCTCTAACAAGGGTTTCCAAACAAAAATATTGGTGTCCTTGTGTTGCATTTATGGATGCATGTTTTAATTTTATTCTATGTTGCATTTACCTTTGCATGTTGGTTATTTTGGAAGCTTCTGAAAATATTTTTTAGATATGTGGTTGCACCGATTCAGCCCCCTCTTATTGCCTTATAATAGTAACACATTGGACATTCATAGTTCATGTTTCTGAATCACATATTATACTTGATCTATCATACCAATATTTTGCACACTTTAGCATTGTCTTGGAGATCATTAAGCATCCTTCAAATACATCATTGGTGTCATCATTGTCTTTGGATCATGTGCATCATTTAAATACATTAATATTTCTTCCTGCAAGTTCTTATCTAGAATAGGAAGACCATATTCACAATTCTATGGAGGGGTCACATGACACTCTCTATATTCTCTCCTATGGGAGAAATATCATGTACTTATGTGTTAGATGTAGTACTTGGGAGGTCATCATATACTTGAAAGGTCATCATAAATTCTTCCCTCTATTGTCTATCTTCTTCACACTTGTACTATTTTCATATATCATTTCTCTTTTCGAGAGAGTTTTATTTATCACTAGGTTTTCTCCTTTACTCCGCTTACGAGAAACTATTTGTACATGGGTACCTAATAGTTAAGACTCGTTATCATCACGATCATTGCATAGACTACTCCCTAAGTTGCACTTAAGGGGGTGAGGATGATAGTGTAAATAGTTTTATTATCTATCTAGTTTTAATTTATCTCTTACTAGTTAGACTTATTCACACTTATCTTCTTAAGCTTACTTAGGTTAGTTTAGAATTTGTCTCACCTCATGTGGTGGAGACAAGTGTTGAGAGACCTTATCATGTTAGTTACAAGCTTGAGTTAGAATTTTCATTTGAGATGACAAGCGTTACTCCTATGGAGAGGTTGTCATGGTTGTATCCAACCTTCCAACCTTCTCATCATTTCCTATATGCAAGGCTCTTAGTATTTACATGTACTCTTAAAAACACATCAATGTTTGAGTCACTGTTATTCCCTTGTGCTTTTTTTTAATCTCTTTAGATCTTGGAAGAATATTTACATATGCTAAAAATAAAAATTATCAACTACAAAATTTTAAAATTTAAAACATTACAAAATTTTCCTTCAATCAACAATATGAAAATTTCTATAAAAAATATTTTTAAAATGTTTCAAAAAAAGTATTATATATAGCTCAAATTTTTACTAAATAATATGTTTCCTTAATTCACAACCAAGTTTTTAAATAAATCAAAATTTCTTACTTGAATTTCATACCATCTTCCTATTTTGAGTACATTTTTAACAAATATGTACTTTCTCATAAACCTTCATTACTTGAGAATGTTAATTTTCAACTTTTTAAAGTTCAACATATGTACTTTTCTCAACCAATTCCAAACTCCAATTCTTCTCTAATTTGATATTTGTGTTCTACTTTACTCTCAATCTTTATTATTGTAAGGGAAAATAAATGTTTGTAAGTGTGTGTGTAAAATTGTGCACCTGTTACCTATGACACAACACTTCAATAGATCATTACGTTAGTGAAAATAGGGTTAGTAAAGCATAGAAATACACTAAAATTGATCTATTACTTTCTCACGAGGAGTGTGAAAAACAACATAATGGCCCTCAGATTATGCCTTTTCAGTGACATATACAACCTAGCATGAAAGATTCTATTAAAACTAAGAAATATATCCCAATAACATACATTCTAGTTCTAGAAATCAAGATTATAACAATGCATAATCATGGAAACTAAAATGAAACATGAATCTATATAAATCCTAACAAAATAACAATACATTTTCAATCTAATATTCAGGCTTATTTGAGCTCAAAAACTCCTTCTATTTATAGAAGAAATGAGGAGAGAGAGGGGTGACAAGGGTCATTAATAGAGTTGTAAAACCCATTAATGAGGTGTAAGAGGCTTTAAATTCCAAAGGCATTAAAGAAGCATGGTGGAAGGCATATGCATTAAATGCAAGTATTTAAGAGGCATGGTGAGGGTGTAAGAGGCAAGCTTGAGAAGATGGACTTAGAGAGAGTCAAGTTTGAGAAAGTTGACTTTCTCAAGTGGGTTGAGTTCCTAATCACATTTTTAGGAATGTGACATCATTAGGAGGTGGGTTAGAATGAGATTAAGATTAGGATTAGATTTAGCATGGGGTGAATAGGTTGGGATGGGTTTGAACCCAGGGTCAAGGTGGTTGAGGTAGGTTAGATTAGGGGTTAAAGGGAATATTAATGAAATGAATTATATTAAATATATTCATTCAAAAATAGGAATATTAATTATTTAAGCTTTTTATTGCTTTAGACAATTAATTAGGACTATAGCCAAGTAATTAGATTAATTTAGGCTAGAAGATAGGATTTTTGCAAGTGATTTGATATAATATGGATTTATTTAATTCCTTTTAAATCAATTACCTTAGTCATGTATTGATTTGAAATGTTTTGATTTAAATTGATTTGATTTGATTGGCTTAGGTGATTAATAAAATTTAGTGATTAGATCACTTAGGAGATTAAATAAGATTTGAATGAATTATGTCAGCCGATTGAAGAGTTGTCTGAACATAATTGGGGGTATGATCACACTTAGGAAAAATAGAGTCTATGGTCAGAGCAGACCAAATCCAGGTGGTTACATTTTCCCCTCTTTGAATTGATGTGCGAGCAACGCATTGATTCAAAGATAGTTTTTGATTTTGACTTCAGAAAGATTGAGAATTTTGCACATGATTGAACGAAATGTCTGATGAGATTAGTCTCGCACTTGATTGTGTACATGCTGGAATCTAACCTGTTGGTAGCACACTCAGACATGCAAACATTACAGAAATACATCAAATAAGCATATCTAACATGTCTAAACATACTCTAAAATAAAAGATACCATCATGACCTCCGATGAGCTAAACAAGAGCACCCAAGCCTTGTTGATTTTCTCTTAGAGAGGTTTTGTGGGTGTGCTCTCCCAATACAATACTAAATTCCCACTATTAATTGAAGATGCAAGCTAATAATGTGAAAAACTCAAGAGCAAGTATGAGGAACTTGTCTCAAGCCTTCATCAAACATGATAATGCAAAGCTATGCTAAAATGATATGCAAGATTTAATGAAAATAAACTAAGTTCATTTTATTAATCCTAACATGTAATATCTAGATTGCAAATATGAACTAAGCATGAACTAAAAACTAAATATGCTATGAAAATGCTAAATGCTCTAGAATCAAACTAACATGATAAAAATGCATAAAAGGGAGATGATTTGCTCTTGACAATGACCTCTATTTATAGATTTTTTGGAAGAGAGAGAGGGAATGGATGAGGTGGAGCTCATGTGGCATCCACATAGGTGCCACATGAGGGACACATAAGCCATGCAAGAGGCCCACTTTTCTCACACATGTGTGAGCAACTTTGGATGTGATAGGTCAAAGTGTACTTAAAGTACACATGTGAAGGATCTCGTAAGAGGTGTAAGAGGGTGTAAGAGTTTTGGGCTAATGAGACACTTTTAGAAAGTGTAAGAAGGTGTCATCATAGGTGTAAGAAATCTTGTTGGCACCAAATAAGGATTATTTGAAAAATGCAATTTTTGGAAATTTGCTCACACATGTATGAGCAAATAATTAGGACTAATATGTGTAGGGATCAAGAAATTAGCCTAATTAACCTTAGTTAATTAATGAATAGGTTTATTTGGTGAGAGTGATGTGAGGTAGGGTAGGATCTAGGTTCAAATTAGCTTAATCTAAATTTAAAATTTAGATTTATTGTGGTTTAGTAGAATTAAGTCATGTGGAGGAATAAATAAATTATAAATTTATTTAAAAGGGAATTAATGAGGGGTAATGTATTAAATAAGATTTAATACATCAAAAGGGGTAGTATTTAAATTAAATTTAAATACTAAGGAAAGTGAATCATATTTAATTAAATAGATAGGAGAATATAACAAATATAATTAATTAAAATTAACTATAATATTATGGGAATATTAATTAAATTAAATAAGATGCCTCAGAGAGGTCAGAAAACCTATGGTAGCGAGAGTGGAGGAGTGTGCCCCCTTGAGAAAATAATAGAAAAAAATATGATTTTTTAATAAAATTTTCACGAAAAGGCAGGAAAATAGGGAAAGTGGACCAATTGCATGGTGTATCTAAGGAAAATGGAAGGAAAACAGGGACCAAAATGGAAAATGGAGAGACAGACGGAAGAAATGGGTCCCAAGGGGCTATAAATAGTTCACCGGGGCCCATGGACAAGTCACTTTTACTCACAAAGAGCAAAAAAAAAGAAGAAGAAGAGAGCAATGGCAGTGCAACAAGAGCGAGCACAGCTTAGGGAGCGCGTTCGGGTGCACCAGCGACCTGCGGATGCGGGACCACCGGTGAGTAGGTGAGCACTGCCTTAGTACTCTATGCATTTATTATTTTTGTAGGTCTTTAGAGGGTAATAAATGCTCTGAAACTGGCACGCAGTGCAGGCGGCAGTCACCTGACTACCGTCTGTGTAGACGGCGATCGACAGACCCCCATCCTCGCAGATGGTTGATTAGCGATCGGTGTCTGCGTAGATGGAGAGTGGCTGATCTTCATCTGCGAGGGTAGGGGGAGGACAAAAAGTGTAGCAGAGACGGCGGTGTGTGAACACCGCCATCTACACCGCAAAGGTGGTGGCAACCTAAACTGTCATCTCCACAGACTGACGTTTGCAAAGATCTGCCAGCTCCGCAGATTGGCGACTGCAAAAGTCCACCGTCTGCGAGGGTCAACCACCGTCTGCGCAGATTGACACAAAAATGAAAGAAAAGAGAGGAAGAAGAGAAAAGACAAGGGTCCAAGAGCATTTTTCAATGCCCCGGATGGGCCTGGGACATTTTTTGATGCCCCAGAATGTTATATGATCGCTGATATTTACTTGCTGACTGTAGGAGGAGAGCATCACGTTTTGGGCCAGGGAGTTTTTTCCAGTGATCATGGAGCTGGAGTAGCAGTTGACAGTGGAGGAGTGGGGACAGGTAACACTATGTGGATTAGAGAACGTGTGACATTGGCCGCATCTGCGAGCGCATAATGCTCTCATGTCTGCATTGATAGAGAGATGACATAGCACCACCTCTAGCTTCCACTTTCCTACAAGGGAAGCGACTATCACCCTCCATGACGTATGGAGGATCTATAGAGTGCCCATTCGGGGCCTTATACCTAAGTATTATGTGGAGGGATCAGAGCCATTTATGGAGATGGCACTAGGACAGAGGTCTACAGATTGGTCTATTACACGGCAGTGGATGTCTTGGATAGGGGCTATGACTATGGAGCCATGACTATGGCGGTTGGCTTTATACTTAGTCAGGTTGATAGGGGGACGACTCATGCCTGATCATGCAGGCAAGGGGTTCCCCATATGTTGGGAACAAGTACTGAGCAGCATGGTAGAGGATGGGGACCAGTATTTCTGGGGATATGTCATCCTTGGCCAGTTGTATTATGATCTTCATATGTGTGCCTACCGCAAGGGTAGGGCACTAGGTCCCAGATGTACGCTCTTGTTAGTATGGGCATGGGAGCACATTGTGGTCACACGATCGATTAGACATCAAGAGACAAGGGTAGCAATGAGCCTTTTGTATGCAGGTATAGGCCACCTATCAGTTATGAGGCCACAAATTTGGTCAGATACTGGTGGAGAGACTAGACAAGATGGGGGCTATACTATGGGCACCCTATGCAGGGTGTGAGGCCTAGGGTCATGAGATCCCACAGCAGAACGGATACACGGAGGACGGGTTCTACGACTCATATTATATGAGATTTGTCTAGACTGACTGTTGGATGTTTGGTAGGACAACATATATGATATGCAGGTACATGCCATCCAGGGTACGGAGGTAGATGGGCAAGATTCAGGAGGCGGTACCAAATGGGTTTCCATATCCATTGGTGACCTGAGAGGTGGGGAATGTCTGGGGATAGGTGCAGATCTACGGATAGCACGATCATTGTTCATGGGGATGATCAAGGTCCCATAGATCAGGGCTTGAGAGTCTTTACAGGATGCAGGTGTAGTACCATCATTTGTATAGTGGTGGGCTGCACACAGACCTATTAGGCTGACAGTGCCCGGAGTTATACAAGAGGATGAGCAGCCGGGGATCGGAGGAGATGGGGGAGGACAGGATGGGGATGATGACGAGGAGGGTGGAGATGGAGGGGCTGGAGGGAGGAGAGTCCATCCTAGGGTTGCGGCAATAAGGCGGAGGGGATAGGTGCAGATACTTGTAGGAGGGAAGCCACCCATTATGCCTAATGTAAAGGTACAGGGGGAGGATTCGCAGGGGCCACCACAGGGACCACCATAGGGACAGGGGCCACCATAGGGACCACCACAGGGGATACTAGGGTAGGGGTAGGTACCACCAGTGAGCTACATAGCCCAGGAGACACATGATATAGTCATAGCAGAGCGAGATTGCCTGCGGATCAAGCTGGGTAGGTTACAGGAATTATTGGCGACATCTCAGGTGACTAAGGTGAATGCACAGTCTAAGATTCTGTGACTACATGGTTTATTAGCTATAACATAGGCCACAACTAGTAGCCTACAAATAGAGGTAGCCCAGGTATAGAGGGAGTTGACAATAGAGACTCCTCGGGCGGATAGTGCTCAGCGAGCACTAGACATTTTACAGGCTCGGGTGGATAGCAGAGAGTTTGCTATCATAGAGGAGTATGGATACCATGAGGAGGAGCTGGCAGTGATGTCAGCGTAGATAGCGGCTCTTACTGCAGAGAAGGATTTATCATGGAGATGTGCAGAGGACTACAGGGAAGACCTCGATATAGCACGTCTAGCAGGCAGTGTGGCAGGTTTGGGTCAGATGATGGCCGATGCCATGGCGGTATAGAGAGAGGTAGGATGGAGAGGCTAAGAGGCCGCATACTACATGGGACTTTATCATGGTGCAGTGCTAGAGGGGGCACGACAGGCTGCATACTCTGAGAGGGCATAGACAGAGAGCACCGACCGGGGATCACAAGGATCAGTGGGGTTACCACCACATCCCAGCAGTGGTGCAGGACCATCGTGGCCACCACCATGATGCTTCTCAGACTTTTTTGGATACACATTTTTGACACATGATGTATGATACTGACACTTTTGATATATATACATGGACTATTTTTAGGATCATGGGACTTTGATTTATAGATATTTGTGATGCTATATATTTATATGATGTGATGTTTATGCAGGATATATGGATGTACTATGATGTTATATTATAGTATATGATGTTTAGTACTGACTTGTAGGATGAGATGAATTTATGTTTGATGATGCTGATGGATTTGTGATGCAGGGATGAGATGCAAATATATATATTGATGTGAGATGTGATATGTTAATGCTTATATTTTGTCATGTATGGATGTAATGTGATGATGTATAAATGTAAATGTATATATATGAGTTGTGAAATGAATCTAGAATGAATGAACCCTAAAAATGTTATGGATTTTATTAATGAAACTAAGTGAATGAAATATAAATATATACAAATGGTACTAAATGATGATGAAGTAACAATGTAACTAAATGAATGAAATGTGTAATGCTAATGGAGTAATAATTCAACTATAAATGAGTAAGGATGAATGAACAATGTTAATGAATAATGATTAATGAACTAAATGATCAATGCAAATGATTTAACGTAGAATAATTAATGCACTAAAATGAACACTGCAACTGATAATGAATAATGATTAACGAACTAAATGAACAATGCAACTGATAATGAATAATGATTAATGAACAATGCAACAGATAATGAATAATGATTAATGAACTAAATGAACAATGCAATAGATAGTGAATAGTGATTAATGAACTAAATGAACAATGCAATGGATAACAAATAATGATTAATGAACTAAATGAACAATGCAACGGATAGTGAATAGTGATTAATGAACTAAATGAATAATGCAACATATAGTGAATGAATGCAATATGAGATAAATGAGGACACTATTTTTGTGTGTATCAAAATAGGTCTGATAAAATCACTTAGGTGACCGGATAGGGGAATAAATATAAACCTTTGCTAATAGAAAAATCATAATGCAATATGACCTAACTATAATGCAATGACTAACTACATGATGATAGTGGGATTGATACCGTGTTAATGTTGGAGAGCACACCCTAGTTTGATATTGCAAAAGAAGTTATGCACCATGTGCTAGAAAACACAAGTGACATGGTTCCTTTGCGTGGACTAGACTCTCAAACAAATAGGTTGTTAGGAACAAGAATGCAAGATATCAGGTATGATGGATCTTATGAAATGTTACTCATGAGGAGACGCAGTACATCCAAATCTTTTGAGGGATTTGAGATGCATGAATCCTGCCCCCAGTGAGGCATACATAGTCATAACCGAATATCAAAACGTAAATGCACTAACAAACTATGACAAGAAGATCATACCACAAATAACACGTATTTCAACATATACTCACCATAACGAACCAGGATATAAATGATCGGGGCTGTCACGATAAGGACACAGTGAAACACAAGATAAAATCAACAAAAAAGAATCCTGACCAAGTGATCATTCAGTCCAAAAGTTCTTTCCATGAACAATTGTGATGTGATGTTTGATAGAATAGCCGACACCGGAAGGATACATCTTGATGGGCAAAGTATTGATTGATAAAAAAAGGGAATTCACTGGCAATTGCTTGTGAATAGAATGAGCACAGGAAAGTCAATCTGTCTGCTAATTTGATGTAAAACGTTTGTGATCACTATGTCTAGAACAAAGCTCAGTGTTTGATTTGGTAAGCTCAGTCATGTGGGAATCGTTATTGCGAAAGTGGAAAGATGGTCAAAGAACTACCTACACAAATATGGTGATGCTTATTATGAAAGGTGATGCAAGCTGTATAGACAAATGCTGGAAATTGATGGTGGATCTGACTACGCATGGTGCCTGAAATAGGTTTTTACCATGGTACTTATCCATTGCGCCACTGAAGTGGTTTTCACAGATGGACAGATTTATTTCTCTTTCTATTTTGCCTTTTTGATATTCTTTTCAAGATTTTGTATTTTTTATATTTTTTATATTTTTTATATTTTTTTGCTTTTCTGCTTGTTTTTTGAATGTTTTTGGATTTTCTGCTTTTTGATTTTTTGGATTTTTGAAAATTTCTATTGTACAATGGACTATGGACTGATCAAGCATAGAACCATTTGAGATGTACAATATTTACAGGATCAGGGAGTGGATCTCCCTCTGGGGATGCAATCTGATAGGCGCCTGAACCATACTTTTCTGTAACAATGAAGGGACCCAACCAATTAGGTTCAAACTCCCCTTTCTTCTCACGGTTCTGGAGGTTCTTCATATTATGTTGTAGGCCAAGATCACCAACCTCAAACTGACAAGGTTTGATCCTTTTATTGAACTAAAGGTGAAGGTGATTTTGATACACGTGGAGGTGGTCTAGGGCATTGAGGCGTCTCTCATCGAGGAGTTCCAGCTCTTGCAAACATGCAACTCTATATTCTTCTTTGGATAATAGATTCTTGAGAGAGATTCTGAGGGAAGGGAGCTCAATTTCAATGGGTAGAATATTCTTAGTACCATAAAAAAAGGCAAAGGGAGTGGCTCCCGTGGGGGTTCAAATGGAGGTGTGGTAAGCCCAAAGGGCAGGGTTGAGGCGAAGGTGCCAATCATGGCAAGCTTCATCGACTATTTTCTTGAGGATTCTGAGGCTGGTTTTATTCGTAGCCTCAGCTTGATCGTTGCTTTCCAAAAATTACTTGGAAGAGGTATGGTGGGTAATGCTTAACTTTCTACATAGCTCTATGACATCCTTGTTCTTGAAAGGTCCTCCATTATCAGTAACAATGTCCTGAGGAATGCCATAGCGACAGATAAGATAGTTCAAAATAAACTTCAAAATCTATTTTCCAGTAGTTTAAGTGAGAGGAACAACTTTGACCCACTTGGTAAAGTACTCTGTAGCAGCCAGGATGTATTTGTGGCCATTGGATGAATTAGGGAAAATTTGGCCAACAAGGTCGAGACCCCAGCGTGAAAAAGGCCAAGGGGTGATGGTGGGTTGGAGGGATTGGGAGGGGGCGTGTATCAAATCGTCGTGCTACTGACAAGGTACACACTTCTTCACGTAGTTGTAGGCATCTTGCTCCATAGTATGCCAGTAATATCTAGTGCGTAACAAATTTTTGGCCAAAGTAAGTCCACTAGAGTGGGCCCCACAAATTCCTTGATGTACCTCCTCCAAGGACGTTTGTGCTTCATCATAATTTAGACACCTTAAAAGAGTTCCATCAAAATACTTTTGGAAGAGGGTATCAGCAAGGATTGTGTATCGGGAAGTGTGGCGAATGAAGGTTTTACGTTGATTGGGGGTTAAAATAAGTGGGGTATGTCCATCGCATAGGTAGGAATACACTTCTTGGTACCATGGGGAATTGGGATCAGCAACTTCACACACCATTTTAGAATTCAGTTTGTCATAGGCAAGGACCGTAAGATTCTCAACAAGAAACTCACACCATGCGTTGTGTTCTGGCATAGTGATCAAGGACGCAATTGTTTCCATGGCATCCGCTACTTTGTTGTTCATGCGAGGGATCTATTGGAAGATTATCTCAGTGAAATGCATCTTGAGATCTTCAACTGTTTAGCGATAGGGAAGCAACTTGTCATCCTTCATTTGATATTCATCCATAACTTGTTTGATAACCAATTGTAAATCACCGAGCACCAATAAAGTGAGAATCTTCCATTGTATGGCCTATCAAAGTCCAAGTACAAGGGCTTCATACTTTGCAATATTGTTGGTACAAGGAAACTATAATTTCAAAAATTTAGGGATGAGATCCCCTTTTGGTGTAACAAACAAGATTCCTGCCCCCGATCCTTTCTGAGTGAAGGATCCATCAAAATAAAGCTTCCATGGTGGACTCGGGGAAAGATTAAGGACTGATTCATCTGGAAAATCTGTGATCAGAGGATGTTTACCATCAATAGGTGCTTTAGCTAATTGATTTGCAATTACTTGTCCTTTGATAGCTTTTCGATCCACATTAACAATGTCAAACTCACTAAGGATCATGACCCATTTTGTTGTACGAATAGTAAGAGCAGTGTGTGCCAGGAGATATTTGAGTGGATCAATTTTAGCAAAAAGATGAATCTTATGATTAAGCATATAATGTCATAGCTTCTATGTACAAAAAACAATGGCCAAACATGCCTTCTCAATTAGGTAATAATTCAACTCATAGCCAATAAGAGTTCTGCTGAGATAGTAAATTGCTCACTCTTTGCCAGTGTCATCCAATTATGCCAGGAGGGCTCCCAACGTGACCTCTGTAGTAGATATGTACAAAATCAGAGGATGACCAGCAAGAGGTGGTACCAACACGGGTGGATTAGGCAAATAGCCTTTCAGTTTCTCAAATGCATTTTGACACGAGTAATCCCACTGGAACTTGATATTCTTGCGCAAGAGATGGGAGAATGGATGCACCTTGTTAGCTAGTTGTGACATGAATCTTTTGATTGATTGTAGTTTGCCTTGTAAACTGCGTAATTGCTTCAATGTTTTGGGTGGTGGAATCTCTAGGATTTCTTTCACTTTATTTGGATCAACTTCTATTCCGCACCGTGACATAATGTATCCCAGCAGCTTACCAGACTATACTCCAAAAACACACTTCTTAGGATTCAACCTAAGTTTATACTTCTCCAATCACTCAAAGATGGTAGTAAGGATAGGAATATGTGATTCCCTTATTTTGGATTTTCCTAAAATATTATCCACATAATCTTCCATGATGACATGCAAGAGGTCATGAAAGATGGTAGTCATTTCTCATTGATAAGTGGCTCTGGCATTTTTAAGGCCAAAAGGCATCACCTGATAACAGAAGGTGCCCCAAGGCATTGTGAATGCAGTTTTGTACTAGTCTTCTGGTGCTATCCTGATCTAAATATAACCTGAGAAGCCATCCATAAGTGACAACATTTCATGTCCTGTCGTCAAATCCACTATAATGTCAATATTAGGAAGTGGAAAATCATCCTTGGGACATGCAAGGTTTAGGTCTCTGAAATTAGTGCAGATGTGAATGCCCCCAGTAGGCTTACCTACTGGTACAATATTAGAAACCCATTCAGGATAATCAATTAGTCTGATTACTTCAGTGTCCAGCATCTTCTAAAGCTCTACTTTGACTACTAATGCGACTTGAGGATGCATCTTGCAAAGTTTCTACTTAACAGGTTTTACACTTGGATCTATAGCAAGATGATGCATGAAAAGATCTATATCAAGCCTGAGCATGTCTTTGTAGGTCTAGGAAAAGTTTATTTTGTGTTTACGCAAGAATGCTGTCATGTCTTTCTTTTCTTGATCACTGAGAGAAATTGCAATGTAGGTGATGTGTGTATCTTCTTTCGTGCCTAGGTTGATTGGAATAGTATCTTCAATGATCATAGAGGACACTTTTGGTTTTGACAATATAAACAGAAAGTTAGCCTCTTCCTCCTCTAGCACCTCGAAAAGGTTTTCACTAGAGGATGCGTCCTTTATTTTTTCTTTTTCTTCATCCAAAGGTGCCTGTGAGAGGTTTTCACCAGAGGATGTATTTTCATCTTTTTTATTTTTATTTTCTTTTTCACTTTTGTGACTAAGAGAGTTGACTTGGCAACCGAAGTAGGCTTGTTCACTGTAGTGTATCTGATGTTCGTACTCTCAGACTTTCTTAAGTCCAAAGAGGGCTAAAATTGCCTCATCCGAATCACATACGTCCAAAGCTGGTGGTGAGTCTTGCTGATCCTAGTCAATTAATTTATGGTTTGAGGGGTAGATGAGGGGATGAAAGGTCAGCTTGGGTGATAGTGAAGACATGATGATTTTTGTTTAGGTCATCTTCAATATATTGGAAAGGAATTTCGAAGAACTCTTCCTCAGTGTCTGAATCTGAGGCAGCTAGATAATAATCCTTAGCGAAGTTAGTCTTAGTCTCTACGGAACCCAATCTATGTCCTTTAGGATAGCCATTAGCTATTATGATCTTATTTTTACCTATTTCATTATCTCCAAGGTCGGTACCATGATATCCCATGTTTTCAACAATGGGAGTAACTTTGGGGTACTTTCCTTTGGGGAAAATTACAGGTCATTCTTCTTCATCATTATAAAGCCAGTCAAGGACACTATATTCCATGTGTTCATCTGATAGGGACCCCCAATGTTCAAAAAAAAAATTCTTGCAGCGCATAAGCGCTTTATCTTTGGAGAGGGGTAATGGTGATGGTCTTCCATAAGACTTTGGAGAGAAAGGGAGTTGCCCAATACATAAATCACTTTCAAATTTATACTCTCCCATGTCTTGATCTGTAAATGTGGCCTTTGCTTCAGATGAGGAGGATTTTTCATTAGTAGCTTTGTCTTCAGTAACTTTTTCTTTTCCTTTGGATTTCTCAGCTAGTGTTTCTGATGTCTTTTCTGGAACAAGGGTTTCTTGATTGAAATGTCGGCCAAAGTCATTCAACAGACAATAATTAGCTTGTTTGCCTTCCAATCTTTTGCAATATTGAAAGGGCTCAAGATCTCCAGGAATTGTGATTTCTCTACCGTGATGTGGGAACTTTAGACATTGATGATAGGTAGAGGGTACACCTTTGATAGCGTGTATCCATGGATGTCCTAGCAAGATGTTATAAGGTAGATCTAGATCCAGTACATGGCAAACAATTTCAATCAGGGCCGGGCCCACTTGTAAGGGTAGTGTGATCAAACCCTTGCTTTCTCATTCTCAATCATCATAGGCTTTTATTGTAATTCTCTTGTCTGCATCAATGAGGTCCTCAAAAAGACCGATATTACGAATCATTTTTAATGTGCACAAATTTAGGCCAAATCCACCATCTATGAGGACTCATTTTATTCTTGTGGAGTGGATTTTTCCTTCTATATGGAGGGACTTATTATGATGAGGATCAGGACCACCAAAGTCCTTATCAGTGAAGACTAGATGTTCTTGCGCGGCTAGGTTCCCTATCATGGCTTTGAATTGTGCAGTGTTGATGTTCTTAGGGACACAGGATTCATTTAGAGCTTTATCAAGGATTTCTCTGTGAATTGGTGAAGTTGTCAAGAGCTCTAGAATGGATATCTGTGCAGGTGTCTTTCATAATTGGGCCAACAAGTCAAAGTGTGAAGTAGGTCGAGCAACAGTAGATGGTGCGGCTGGTGGATTTGCAGATGTAGAAGGTTTATCAGTAGCTTGAACAGTGACTTTGGGTCTATGTGTAGTAGCATTACAATCAATAGCTTTGAGGATTATGGTATTAACATGCATGTCAGATTCTTCAATGTGGCCACAAAGAGAGTCAAACCCAAAGATATCATTTTCACTTAAACTCCCACATGTTCGATCATGGCCTATAATAGTATTGGTAGAATAGTCATATGGGATTGTGTTTGATGCATTATTTTGATTATGAGGTCGGAAGGGTTGATTGTAGACTTTGAATTTTGCATTAGATGACGATGCATTCTGACCTTCAACTTCAATTTTCCCATCCTCAATGAGATCTTGCACAAAGTGTCTAAGCTTCATGCATTTTTTGGTATCATGCCCCTTGATGTGATGATAATCACAATACTCATTATCTCTATACCAAACAGGTTTAGGTTGATTTTCATCAAAAGGTCGAGTATTTGGGTAAACTATCATTCCTTGATCAGCAAGTTGTTTGAAGATCACATCTAGAGGTTCTGCTAAAGCTATGAATTGTCGCCGTTGTCAGCTGCCGTTATTGTTATTGTTGTTGTTATTGTTGTAGTTGTTGCGAGGGAACAAGAATGATTAATTGCACAGTTGTTGATTATTGTTCTGATTATTTTGATTCTGATTGTTGTTCTGATTCTAATTATTCAGATTCTAATTTTGATTCTGGTTGTTGTTGCGATACTGATTTTGATTTTTATTGTTATTGCAATTGTTTTGATTATTATTGTTGGATGCTTGAACATTTTGAACATGCTTGGTATCAGTCACTCCATCATTGACAACTCCTTTGTTTTTACTCCAAAATTTTGGTTTATCATTATTGGAAGGAGTATAATGTTTGATGCTACGTCTTTGCAAAAGGCCATCTTCAATGTCTTTTCCCTTCTTGACAAGGGATTCAAAGGTGTCAGGTGAAGCCATTTTCATTTGGAAGGACATCTTAGAGATTAAGTTCTTTGTGAAGATGTCAACCAAGTGACTATCAGGTATTTTCCATGGCATGCGATTCGCAACATGTCTCCATCGTTCTAAGAAACTAGCAAAGGTTTCTCCATTCTTTTGTTTGGTATTGCACAAATTGCTGAGTGTTGCTTAATACTCTATGTTATATGAATATTGTCCAACAAACTTCTCTGCAAGATCATAGAAGGTAGAGATTGACCCATAAGGAAGGGCCATGAACCATTCCAAGGCTGCACCTTCAAGACTCCTAGTGAAAAGTCTTTTTAAGTAATTCTCATTATAGGCGACCTCTTGACATGCAATGTAAAACTCTTTAAGATGTTGTAGAGGACATGTTTCACCTTTGTATTTCTCAAACTTGGGCATCTCAAAGTTTGGTGGGAATGGTTGCATTGTGATAGACTTGTCAAACGGATAGGGACAAATCTCTTCAAAAGAAAACTCCTTCTTGCCCCCATTCTGTAAGCCTTGTACAATGTTCTTAAGCTCATTGAATTGTTGGGTGAAGTCTGGAGTATTTTGTGTGAAAAATGGGGGTACATAACCTCCGCCTCCTCCAAATTGTGCAGTTGAAAATCCCGTGGAGCTCATACCAATGGTAGGAGGAGGTATATATTGATAGGCTCATGACGTATTGGTTGCAGATGTTTTTACCCTCATTGTTTGAAACAAAGATGAAGGCAAGGGCATGGAAACATGCTCTATGTTATTGAGATTAGCACTTGCTCCTTGAGTCATTGTCATTTGAGTGCTATTATGTGTAGTATTATTTGGCAAAGAACTTATGATCTGTTGAATTTGTTCAGGTGTCAATTAGGGTATTGATGTAGTTGTTGATATAGGTGTTGATATAGGTACTGATGTGGGAGGTTCGCTAACAGGTCCCTTACTAGTATCACATGATGATGTAGCATTTGAAGTACAAGCCATGGCTGCAGTAGCAGCAACAACGGCTTTGGTGACATTCCTGGTAAGAAGTGTTTCATCGAAGTCAACAGGAACTGTGACACCATTATGAATAAGATTCAAGAATATTCCATCACTGTTATGAAAAATGGCCTTCTCAACTATTTCCAAGTTGTATGGGTCTCTAAGGAAGTCATTCACCTGGGTGGACCTTTCTTCTTGGTCCACCAATTTAGTTTCTTCAAGCACTTCCTCAGCTTGTACCCCAATTCCTTGAAAGTATTGAGCGGCAAATGGATTCTCCTCACAGGTAACAATGTTGAATGTTTTTCGCCTCATGTTTTTAGCTTGGGATCAAGTGACAACCATACAATGGTAGAAGAATGGAAGACAAGGAGATGTAAGAAATGAAATGGAGCAAAGATCTTTGATCTTGAATTTGATTGGATTTGATTAATTGATTGATTGATTGATTGATTAAGGATTGATTAAGGATTGATTGATAATTGATTTAAAGGTTTTTGGAACAAAACCTAAGCATGTCAAAACCTTATGATGACACAAACACAAAAGTATTTAAAGTAATACCTATTCTACTTGAAGATGGACTTGTGATCTCAAGCAAAATGGGACATCACTAGGGATTTAAATTACTTGAGACAGACTGATGGTCTACAAGTAATGTTGTGTTTATTTAAAGATGAAGGTTTGTGATACTTTGATTAAGGTCTTTCAACCTAAATATTTGATTTGATTTGATGGTTTGATCTAATGCTCCAAGAGAAGGAAGAGTGATGATGGAAGAATGGAAGAATGATGCAGAAGTAAGGTGCTACCTAATTGTATTGTTCAATGGTAACAAAAGCACTGTTGATTGAAAACTTGGCCATGAAATTGCAAAATTTGTTATTATAGAAGATTTTGTCAAGTTTCTCATGATGTTCAATCTCTTATTTGATAGATGTTGCAATATGTTGATATTCCTTGGATTTACGAGTGGTTTCCTTTTTCTCTCTAAGGACTGGAGGTGTTGGAAGCTTAACCTTCTTATGTTTCTTGAAATTGTTCATGTCATGGAAAATTTGACTTTGGCTGAATGAATGAATGTTCTAGGAAAAATGATTCCAGGGTCCTGTAGAAGGTCAAATTTTGATTATCTCAGCCAATTTTGAACCTCGCTATTTTAAAGTGGAGACAACAGTCTCAAATGCAGCCAACAATCTTCATAGACGATGATCTATGCAGACGGTAATCTACGCAGATGACAGATACAGAGCAGAGACGGATGACTATGGCTAAGGTAATGTGTTGAAATTCTAGGCAGATTTTTGACCTTCAATCTGATTTTGAGCAAATTTGTTCAATGGCAAGAACTAATTTTCAGCACAGGCAAACCAGAAAATAATAGACACACGTCTCAAAATAATCCAACAAGGGACAAAGAAAACTTGAGGAATACTAGCAAATGTGACATTAGGAAATCTTGCTTCAACTTTGTAATATCTCATTTGTGTATGTTCAAGTGACTCTTTCAAGCCACTTATGTTTTTACTAGGTCTAGCACAGTGAAGACAGTTCAAACAGTAGCTACCTTAGGAATTTGGCTTCGCATGAAATATTATAGGCCCAATGCTTGGTAGTCCTTCAGCTCACATAGCATGTCACCCCTGGAAGGGCACCCATGTTTTTGCCTTTTGCCAGGTATTTTTGTCGTGCTATGAAGATCTCTTTTGCAACATAATACCCTAGGACATGTATGATGGGAATCTTGGGGGGAGAATCTTCCCTCCCCTTGCACTATAATAAGTCACCGTTCGGAGGTGAATCAGGTAGGCTACTAATTTATAGTTTTTAGCAAGGTTTTGTGGCCTCCCCACAATCAGTTTGTACGACATGAGACACTTAAGTCTCTAGTTCAACCATGACAATATGCTGAGGATATTCACTCAGTATGGACTACCATTGAACACAACCCGCCCGAGCTTGAAGGGATAAAGAGGACCTTTGGGTCACACTTTATTTCTATACTTGGCAAAGGGATTACCAGTTTGAGGTCGTCCTCTAAAGGGGAAGCGCACCCTCTAGACATGCCTCTCTAGAAGATTGATTAGGTTAAGATTTCTCTTCACCCAAGATATGCGAAGGCGAGGGGAGAGGATACGACTATAACTTAATCATAGAGTCACTTATGTTAAAGGGGTTTTAATCTAATAACATATAGCTTGAAAGAAGTGTTGAGAAACACTTCTTCAAACACACCAAGAAATGTTCATTCCAAAATTGAACCTAATTAAAGCAAACTATGTGTTTTCTACCTAAGTAAAAGACATAATAGTGTGATTAAACATACAAGTTCAATTTGTTTCCCACACAGCAAAGAGGAAAGCTTGGAAATGTGTATTCATTTACTTTATGTCATTCAAGATTGATGAGGTTTATTCCCTTAACATTCAAGATTGAGTGAGTTTCATTTTAAACATTCATTCCAATGACAAATTATTAATCATACAAGTTCATTTAGATAATCTATTAAATTAATTTAAGGAACCTACAGGAAATTTGTTAGTAGTCTAGAATTTCAAATATTAAACGCTACAAAACCACAAAACAAAACTCATAAAACGTGCAGTCGATGAAATGTCGCAGACGGTGATCTGCGAACACGGTGAAAGGCTTGCACAAATGGCAAAATACTAACTGTCAGATTCTGTTAAAAAATAACAAACTTACTCAAACTTAAAAATAATAATTTTATCCAACTAGACAACATTTAACTCTTAAAACTTTGTTACTATCAGAAATCCAAGAGTTAAAAATGCTAAAAGTTGATAAAAAGTAGTTTAAACCATAGTTTTCTGTAAGTCTTTCTTAAACAGGCGGAGACGGTGAAGTATAGGCGCAGAAAACTGAGTTTCACAAATGGCCGAGAAGCGGAGATGACAATCTATGGAAATGACGACTCCAGAGTGGAAACGGGTCTGTGTGAAATTTTTCTAAACTACAAAAAATCTATAGAAAATGTTAGAAAATAAGGGACGTGGGTCCCACCAGGCGTGCAAAAATGTACATGTTAGATTCTAACCTGTTGGGAGCACGCTCAGACATGCAAACGTTAGAGGAATACATCAAATAAGCATATCTAACATGTCTAAACATACTCTAAAATAAAAGATACCATCATGACCTTCGATGAGCTAAACAAGTGCACCCAAGCCTTGTTGATTTGCTCTTAGAGAGGTTTGTGGGTGTGCTCTCCCAACACAATACTAAAATCACACTATTGATTAAAGATGCAAGCTAATAATGTGAAAAACTCAAGAGAAAGTATGAGGAACTTGTCTCAAGCCTTCATCAAATATGATAATGCAAAGCTATACTAAAATGATATGCAAGATTCAATGAAAATAAACTAAGTTCATTCCATTAATCCTAACATGTAATATCTAGATTGCAAATATGAACTAAGCATGAACTAAAAACTAAATATGCTATGAAAATGCTAAATGCTCTAGAATCAAACTAATATGATAACAATTTATAAAAGGGAGATGATTTGTTCTTGACAATGGCCTCTATTTATAGATTTTTTGGAGGAGAGAAAGAACTTAGATGAGGTGGAGCTCATATGGCATCCACATAGGTGCCACATGAGGGACACATAAGTCATGCAAGAGGCCCACTTTTCTCACACATGTGTGAGAAACTTTGGATGTGATGGGTCAAAGTGTACATAAAGTACACATGTGAAGGATCTTGTAAGAGGTGTAAGAGGGTGTAAGAGTTTTGGGCCAATGAGACACTTTTAGAAAGTGTAAGAAGGTGTCATCATGGGTGTAAGAAATCTTGTTGGCACCAAATAAGAATTTTTTGGAAAAAACAATTTTTGGAAATTTGCTCACACATGTGTGAGCAAATAATTAGGACTAATATGTGTAGGAATCAAGAAATTAGCCTAATTAACCTTAGTTAATTAGTGAATAGGTTTATTTGGTGAGAGTGATGTGAGGTAGGGTAGGATCTAGGTTCAAATTTAGCTTAATCTAAATTTAAAATTTAGATTAATTATTGTTTAGTAGAATTAAGTCATGTGGAGGAATAAATAAATTATAAATTTATTTAAAAGGGAATTAATAAGGGGTAATGTATTAAATAAGATTTAATACATCAAAAGGGGTAGTATTTAAATTAAATTTAAATACTAAGGAAAGTGAATCATATTTAATTAAATGGATAGGAGAATATAACAAATATAATTAATTAAAATTAACTATAATGTTAAGGGAATATTAATTAAATTAATATAAGGATGATTTTGGACGTCTACTGATTGAACTAAACTTATAGAATTGAATTTGAACTTGGTTGTCGTACAAAGGTCAATAAAAAATATTAAAGATACCAATTCTGAACTTGGTTGTCATCCAGAGATTGATAATACTGATTTTGAACTTGATTTTCGTCCAAAAGTTAGTATGTAGCTGCCACGAGATTAATAAGAATCTTTTAAAATGAGGAAACACAAGATATCCAGCTTATGAGAATCAAAGATTTCTATCCAACAATTATGACTTAGTCAAGGAAACTTTCATGCCCCTAGTTGTTTGATTATGAAGCTATTTTTAATGTTGTTTCAAGAAAGAATTAATTGATGATAGTGTGATCATGCCCCCTCAGGAATGAAATCAAAGGAAATAAATGAAATCCCTCTTTTGAAATGATGTATCACTTGCATGTAACGGGTAGAGCAAGAAAGAATGAAGTAGAAGTAAAAAAGGCGGTGTGTTTAAGAGTAAACACATGTGAAAATGTGAGTGGTGAGACTGATAAAATGATGTCGGACCAAGATTTATGATGAAATGTGCAATTTGATAGATTTTTGAAACAAATGGAGCAATTCTGCATTTTTAGGAGCTATCACAAAAATGTTACTATACTGCATAAAATACCTTAGGTTCCTTCTATTTGGTTCCTGATTGATAAAAAAGAGAACAAAAATAGAGTTTCAGTTGCCTGGGAGGAGTTTCAGAACCCCTAAATAGCTCAAAAGATCAATATATATCTCAAAAATTACTTTCATTTTCACTTTTACCCATAGTAAATTTGAGAGCTCCGCAGAGAAGATGGTGGTCCCAGTTAGGAAGCATCATTTCAAGCTCAGTCATCATCATGAGCGCCAGGCTAATTATGCACCTCCGGTAAGTACTCGCAAAACTACCTTGTGAATTTTGCAATTTTAAATTTTATGCATTTTTGTAGCTTTTTAGAGCCCTTTGAATTTTGGGTTGCATCCGGGATTCCGGATCGCACCCTGTCAAACCCATGTCACATCCGTTATTTCCTAGATCGCATCATGTTTTCCTAGATCATATCCAGTTTTCCCCATTTTCACTTAGTTTAGCAGTTGAATTTAGGTTTATGTCGTATCCTATACTTTCAGGATCGTACCCCATTTTTGGGGTTGCATCCGGGATTTTCGGGGTCATACCCAACATTGTCTGTCACATCCTATATTTCCAGGATCGTATCCGGTAAAAGAGATTGCACCCTGTATTTCCAAAATCACATCTCATTTTTGGACTTAGAAACCTAGCCATTGTGAACTGTTTGTCTGCTGCGGATCATGAATCACTTAGTTGATCAGGATTCTGCATTGTTGTCATAGATAGAACACTGATTTATCTTTTATTTTCCAAAAATAGGTTGATTTTAAGGTAGTCACATTTCGAGGTACACATCTGGGGTGTGTGCTTGCTTTGTCCAGACTTCAGTCACATGATGAGAAAGAGGTAGTGGTCCGTGTAGGATTACTATCTTTTATTGCTTTACCCAATATAGGGGTAAACCGGGGGTTGTTGACTACTCTTGCCGAGAGATGGCATTCAGAGCACAACACCTTCCATCTCCTGATCGGGGAGATGATAGTCACTCTTGAGGATGTATAGCGCATACTATGAGTTCCATTTATTGGTCGAGAGGTGGGCTATGAGTCAACTTATGCCATGGCGATTCGTGCAGCTCATCGGTATTTGCAGGATGACACTATTGATCGGAGATATCTCTCCTGGGATTACATGTGCAATCATTATGATCGATTATCTATATATTTAGTAGGCTGGATTAGTTGCATCCTGATGCCAGACATAGGAAAACATGGATTCCTCATAGGATGGGTAGATATGTTGGAGAAGATAGTCGTTTCACGACAGAGATTTGCATGGGGCAGCTGTATTCTGACCCATATGTGTCGAGAGCTCCATGAGATTGTTTACCATTATACTCAGAGCATGACTGTGGGCATTTTGATTCTTCAGATCTGGGCCTAGGAGCACATCCCAGTGACATGACCTATTGTAGATAGGAAGCGGGCACCTGAGCAGCTGTATGTATATATGTATGCAGGTTTGATCCAACAACCCCATCTAGGCAAGGTAGAGTACTAGCAGAGGATTTTTGATGATATGACATATGTAGTATGGCGACTGTACTTGGACTGTGAGGAGTGGACCTTAGATGCTAGATAGGATCCATTTTTGTTTCAAAGAAGGTCCTTATCAGGAGGACCAGATACATTGTAGAGCAGTTTGTACATACCCGAGTTTTGAGACAGTTCGACCGACGACAGGGCAGGACCCAGGACATGACTGTATGTGCTAGAGTTTATGATGAGGCACCATTATGGGGTGCCGAACTGGTATATGAGACTTCCCACCAGGAGATCAGAGATATGGTTAGAGTGGATTGGGATCTTCCTCATGATGTTGCAGATGTAGGTTGTTCAGATGGGTACACTGCAGAGATGGTTCAACATCCAATTCCACAATTCACAGTGCTTGAGGAGGCCATTCCTCATATAGTGGATCTGATAGATTATGATCCTGATGATCATCCTGCCTGAGGTAGGGGAGGAGCACAGAGAGATAGGGGTGCTGGGGGTAGAGATAGAGGGCATGATGGAGGTAGACAGGATGGCAGGTGCCCTCCTCCAGATGAGGGAGATGATGGTGGAGATGATAGGGGAGGTGGAGCTATGGGTCGCACTGCAGATGTGGCCAGTGGCAGTGGAGAGGGTCAGTGTACCCGCTTCAGATTTGTTGCTCCAAGGATGGATCTAGGTCCTTTATTGATAGGAGAGCAGTAGAGACAATGAGATTGATCATAGGATAGACCACCAGGAAAAAATTTTGTCAGGGGTTCCGGTAGAGATGGAGGCCCAGTATCTCAGTGTGAGTGGGAGAGAGAGAGCAGCTGAGAGAATGCTTGACCACTTTAGAGGCTTTATTGATAGACATGGATGCATAGTTGGAGCACCTTAGGGAAGAGAAAGATAGGCAGGGTGATATGCTCAGAGCAGAGAGAGATGATGACATTAAGTTTTTCCATTAGTATACTTAAAGGGAAAAACATGATGAAGGTCATCGGTATAAGCATAACTGGCGGGTAGTAAGCATAACCGGTAGACAACAAGCATACCTGACAGGAAAAAAGTGTCTAACCTAAAAATTCTAAGTATAGAAATTATCAACGACAAGCATAATCGATGATACAGTTTTGAGATCATCGCCGACAGAGTAGAAAAGGCATACCCGAAGAACAGTTCAAGTAAGGAACACCGACGAAGAAGAAAACTGATAGAGCAGCCCGACCATCAAAACCAACAATTAGTTAAAGAACCCGTGAAAAGTGGATCTGATTTTATACGTCAGATAAAGTAATGTAATTCTATTTATAGATTTTTTATTTGTTTTAAATCTTAACTTGAGGGTCAAGAAAGCATATTGTAAATGTTTCAAAGCATCCTAATAGATCTAAAATATATCTAACTAAAGATCAAGGTCAAGTTGTAAACCTTGGATCTAGAGTTAATTTGAAAAGCGTGAATCAAGAATAGAGCTAGAAACTAGTATAAATAGATGTTCCATGACTTGTAATAACAAGGATTTGTAATCATTTGAAGAATGATAGTAGCTATGGAGAGCATCTAAGAAGAAGAGAATTCATGCAAAGTTCAAAAATAGATCACAACAGTTATCAAGAACACATGAAGGCTACCGACAAGTAGAGACATGGTATTACTTAATCACTCAAGGTGATTACATACATACATTGTAAGCTATACATGATCTATTATCAGCAATTAGAGATTGCATTCACTATCAGATCAACAAATCTGATGACACAAAGGTTAATGCGCCAATCACATAAAAAGTTTTATAGGTATTGATTCACCCCTCCCCTCTCAGTACATCATTCCAATAATTCCAACAATTGGTATCAGAGCTAAGTCTCTTTCTTGAAAATCTTAAATACTTAAGAGAAAAGATCCACACGATGAAAAAGTACAGACTGGACAAGACTATTGAGAATGAAAAATTGCAAATTCAGATTTACTATGAGCAATATAAAGAGGCGAGAGTAAGCATGATAAATTTGCTTGATGAAAGAAAGATCATGGAAACTAGGCTTAATGAAAAAGATTATCAAGAAGAGGAGATCCCAGATTACTTCAACAATGTTGAATCATCAACGAGCAAAGCTTTAGAAACATCAGTAGAAGAGATCACAAGACTACAAGAATTCAATCTACATCTGACAGAGAAAATCAAAATGCTGCAAAGCAGTCTAGAAACTCAGATGGTAAAAATGATTGATGTCATAAATGAGTGAAGAAAAGTTGAATGAAAGAGAACATTGACTATTGATGATAGGAGGAAAATAACAGAAAAGCTACAAGAAAAAGAATCAGAGATTCAAAGAATTACTGAGCATCACCATGAGATTACCAATCAGATTATTCTTATGAGTCAAGAAGAAAATAGATTAAATACTGAACTCATTGAAAGAATACAGATCATCGGTGAGCTAAGGAAAGAAAATGAGAAACTAAAGAATGAAGTCAGAATTCAGAATCAGCACAATGAATTGATAAAGAAAGCTGAAGATAGCGATAAAAGAATGGATGATTTCCTTGACAGTCAAAGAAGAGTCAACAACTACACAGGAATAGGTTACACCAACAATGGAGAGTCATCTAACCAATCAAATCAAAAGAATGTATATGCAACTCCAAGGACCAAGAAGTTGTCATGCAATCACTGTGAAAAACCAGGCCACACCTCAAATGTTTGAATAAACAAAATGAAAGGCACTCCTCAATGACAATCTACTTTCATTGGTAATTGTTATAAATGTCACAAGCAAGGACATAAGGCATATGAATGGAGATCCAAGGTGACAAATCCAAAGAAGGAAACCTATATGGACAAGTACTGTCCTACTTGCAAAATGAATGGACATACATATCAGGAATACTAGAAAAAGAATAAGAAGGCATGGACACCAAAAGAACCTGATAATGGCTACAAACCAACAAGAAAAGGTAACTCATATGTTTGGGACTATAACACATGGGTAAATTGCACAACATGTGCAAGGTATGGTCATATATCTGTTAATTGTATGAGAAAATGGACTACAATACCAAGAGGATGGTTCAATCCTAGAATGACATGTTTATATTGTCATAAGGTTGGACATGTGATAGAAGATTGCAAAGACCGACTGACAGAAACAACTACTTGTCCCAATGGAAATAGCATTGATGACATCAAGAAGATGAGAAACAACATGTGGGTAAAAGCCACAAACATTGAAGGTGATGGAACAAGAAATGCAAATGATGATGCCCCATCCAATGGATCTAGTGGCATCACCATTTCCAAATAAATTGCACAAGTATGGAACTGCATTATGAAAATTTATATTATGCATCGGTTCCATTTAAATATTGATCATATAGACAAATCAACATTATTAAAGATGCTCTATATTTTCACTTTTAAATGTTATTGAAAAACCACCATCGGTTATTGGGTACAAATATGCATTGGTGAACACACATAGAAAAAGTTAACACAAATAACCAAAATGTATCGGTCATTACACAAAGACCAAGTGGCTAAGTGTAAACCAATGGACATTGGTGATCCTTGAGCTAAAGAAATCTGTCTTCACCACTTTACCGACAATCATCGGTGAAGTCATCAAAGCTGCTGGCAACCCCGACACTTTACGCCTAGACGAAAGATGTTATTTATGCCTCAACCGATGAACTTAGTCTTTGTATACCGATGAGTTGGTGAGCATTAATGACAACTTAGGGCGCAAAAGTTATAAAAGATTGACGACTGAACTCATTTCATACCCGCGATTTTTGAGCAACCAAGAGAGCCTAGCAGAGCGATTGAAGAAAAATATTGAAGAGCGAATCCAATAAGATTCTAAACACCACTCAAAGGATTCACGGGCAATCATAGAGATTCAGTAAGTACGTGCATTCACTGGCCGCATTGTTTAAATTATGAAAAACCCTAAATTTCTGTAACACGATGGCATCTACTTCAAGAGTCAAAAATTTGAAGGAAGATAAGAAGAAAACAATCAAGCTTATCAGTAGATGCACTTGTGTTGAACCAAAATAAAAGTTGCACCCAGAAATCGCATCACAACCTGATGATTCTGGAGCATTCTCCATAATCCCACCTAGGGTTTTACTGGTAGAGGATGTAAGGTCCTATATACACTGTAAGATCTTGAAATTGGGAGATCTAGACCTAGATAATGCCTAAAGGGCACTATGTGATGAAGCTAAAAACCTCAAAGAAGAGCACAAGCATCTGGAAGTGAAAGGAATCACGAATGCATTACACTTTCCTAGAGTTTTCAAAATAGAATGGATAAAGATAGTTCTCAACATAATGCATAACCAGAATTTATGGCTAAATAATTCAAAATGAATAAAAAAAGGATGTTATTCATGCAGTTACTAGATATCCTACAATCGACAAACCACAAGCTCACAAGCACCCATCTCTGAAGGAAGTAGAAAAGCTAACTGGTGCAAAATTAGACAAAAGAGCTCTCAAGGTCAACACTATCACCAATAAAGAACTCATGTTTCATGCATGTGTGGTAGGGTACAAAATCTTCTAGGCAAGCAGAATGAATAGCATATCAAGCACTGCTATGACAACAACATTCAAAATCATCAAACAAGGAAAGAAGATGGATGTTGCAGAGATCCTATTGAATCAACTTGAGGAGAACATGAACACCATAAGATATTCAAGAACAAACACTTGTAAGTTTGGTTCCCTCATTATGTGCATATTCTTTTACTTTGAAGAATACTTTCCTTCCATAGGCAAAGTAGTATGAGATACAAGCAGACCTGTAACCATACAGATATGTGAGCATATAGAGTCACTAGGAATAGACGTTCATGATATAATGAATGAGTATTTCAAAAGCATTAAGGAAATGTTGCAAGCTAGAACAAGGATACCTGAAAGTTTGAAAGAAGAACACAAAGAGGAAATATGTTTTATGATAGATACTGATTTCACGTATATCCAAGCAGTAGTACCTAGGAATTCCTGGCTTTCAAATTAGAGTATGAGATAAAATCAAGACAAGCCAATGAGTGCATCAAGGAACTATTGAATGAACCAATTGACAACAAACAAGAAATATTTGGCATCTATGAGGAAGCTAGACAAAAGATCAAGACAAATCTTGTTGTCAATAAGATTGTAAACAAGAAGAACAAGATGGTCAAAAACATAACCAAGAAACTTGCAATTACAGAAGAAAGTGAAGAGGAAACAGAGGGTAAGGAGGAATAAACTAAAGGAGATTCACCTATCAATGAAGAAGAAAATAATGACTCAGAGGGAACACAGTTAGATTCTCCACCTCCTCCTACACCCAAAAGAGAAAGAACAATAATTGCTTCAAGAACAAGAAGCCAGACTGCAAAAGAGTCAACTCCTTCACCATTACAGAAAGGAAGAGTGAGGATATACAAGAGAAAACCAGCTCCTCCAAAAGAAAGACATACCAAAAGGAGGAAGATGACTAGAACTCAAGAAGATCTAAAAGACTTAGCTATGGATGATTGTGATGTAGAGATACAAAAGGAAAAAGAACCTTTAGTCCCTACAAAAATTGATAAAATATGCAAGAATATTTCAGAATCACAGTCTATTTTTGATCCTAACATTAGGAAATGGTTAAAATTCAGTACAGAGAATCAAAATAAGATTGAAGATTCAATAATTGCAAAAATGTGCAAACATTATTATGTTCCACTGGAATTCTCATAATATGACATTCCCAAAGAACTATCAGCGAGATTGTCAGCCAGATGGACTTTTCCACTACATCAGGAAAAGACAATAAGAGAAAGAATACTTGTAACTTTTATTCCTCTTGATACAAATAAGGAAGAAAGTACTAAGATGATGAAGAAGTAGGAAAAGGAGTTCTCACCAAAAATGAGAGCATATGAATTTCTCAAGGGGAAGATAATTGATCTTGATCAAAATACCATTAAGAAGTGGTGCAAGATACTGTTGATGGGACTTTGGTGACCAGGGTCTACCAACAGGTGTAAGTTGTCACCGGGTACCGGGGTACCGACAACCTTTGCCTGCACAGGTTATCCGGGGGAATGAGATTCCCTAGGCCTCCAAGCACCTGAGAGTCGGGTCTCGACGGTGCGGGGCTCGGTTGGGAGATGTGACTATTTTCGAGGGGGATAGCTGGTTTCTTCAACTCATTCTCTCTAGGGATTCAGGAAGGTGGGGTTTCTCTAAGCATTCTACACTTAGCAAATAAATTAAAAATGATCCTGCAGGGTTAGAAGTATTCCATCTACTTATAGTTATGCTTAAACATTCAATACATCAATAATGCTTTGATAAACTACACTAAATACCGACAAAATACACAACCATCAGTTCATATTTGACCAATAGCAAGGGAAAGGAGGTCGTTAATCTACTTAAGATATCAGAGTAGAAGACATGAAGAAAATTAAACATAAAATACCATTAATTTGGAAGACAAAGTGCCAACAACATCATTGCAAGAACCATCTCTTCTTCATTAACATTCCTTCCAGCAAGCACTGGTGCGTGGTACAATGGTGACTCCAAGGGAGAATCTAACTACTTAAAGCTTAAAGACAAAGGAGCATTGAGCTCTACAACTGAAATGAAAATACTACTTCTCTATTGCTATAGACTGCAAAATCATCAATTTTGCCGACCCTTAGAAAAGGGCCAGACTTACTATTTATACACATTTTCTTCTAACCCTAACCCTAACCCTATTTTACATTCTACCATAAAATATATTATCCAGGGGCCGGTACTACCTGCACCACTTTTCAAAAGACCTCGAGACGGAGAAGGTCTGACATGTCAGAAGAATGAGACAAGAAGATGGAGTGGAAGAATTGGCCTCGAGAAGAGAGCTGAGAAAGAGAAGAAAGAAACCTGATCCCCCAGGGATTGAGGCTACATGCCTCATAAATGGGAAATGTGACACCCTGTCTCCAATGCGCTAGGTGTATATCTAAAGTGGTGCCTCGAGAAGATCATCTGTCAAAAGACCAACTGTTGATCTAACGTGCCATGATGTAGCCAACTACCTTTTGACAATCTTTATTAACCGCTTTTGAAAGTGACCGGTCGGCCTCAAGGACCGGGACACAAATCACTCAAAAGAATACAAAATTTAGGATCTGGGACTCTGGGATCCGGGAACTTACGTTCCAAAAGAATAAAGAATATCAAATGTTTGGGTTTTCTCTGGCCCCTGGAGAAAATTTATTGTTGCTTGTTATTGTTGAAGGTCTGGATGAGGTGGGATATTCCATCCTCATCAATCTCTTTGAGGCCGGACCACTGGTATTTGGCCACCTCGATCTATTCTCCTAGCTCTGGAACATTCCTCTTGAATTCATCGGTCATTTTTGCCGCATCATGACCACTAAGGATCACGTGAGTCAGCCTCGTCATTTGAGTTCCATCCACTCCCTCCAGAGATTGATATCTTGACTCCATTAATTCATCAAACTTCCCCAAAATGTATTCCTCCGGCGTGCATGTATCAGTGCTGAATGGGTCAGCTCCGGAGACCTTTGTGACAAAAGCCTTATACAAATTTGAAGAATACTAGACTGTGTTGATTTTATCATGTAGAACCCCTACCAATTTCTTGAGCACCTCCAATGTGAGGTCAAGTCTGGAGTGTTGGGTCCTCACAAAATTGAATGATTCCCCCCCTAGAATCCTGGACTTAGAGACCATTTCCTCCCCAAGGCCGAGGAGTTCTTCAAGTTCTACCTTCCATGCTTCATAATTTTCTATATCACCCTCCTGTAGGTTGATAATATTTTCTTCCTGATGCAGAATGTGTCAGGCCATATACAGGTCCGGGAGGGTGGATACAAGGAAGTGCCGGGTGTTTCCTATCTGCAGAACGACCCACTTGTCGACCGCTTGGGCCTTCTTCTTCATTGCTCACAGGGAGTCTAAGTCACTGTACAAGAGTGGCATGTTAGATGTGGAGGCCTCTAGAGGAATGGCACTGATAGGTTGGGCCAGCTCAGTAAGCAATCCCATAAGGTTTTTTGTCTTCTCCTTTTCCGCTTTGAGCCTTTGGGCCTCCTTTTCATAATGGGTCTCCACACCTCTGGTCGCCTCTTTCAATAGGTTCACTTTGCCCTATTTTCCTCTTTTTCCTAGTGATATATCTGTGATATCATAATCTCTGGCTTCAACAGTTGCCTCATCAGTGTCTGGGGGAGGTGTTACCACAACCGCAACTATTTCTCCACCCGACCTAGTTCGAAGAGTATGAACTGTCCAGGCTTTCTTGGCTTTCAGCAGGTCCTAGACCTGAGCCATCATCTCAACCAGGGAGAGATGAACTCTGGGGGTGGATGAATCTTTTCTTTTCTTGTTTTCGACCAACCACTATGGCGGCAGGGGTGGCTTATTTTCCAAAGTCTATTCCTTGGGTTCTTCCCCGGTATCTTGCTGCTACTGCTCCTCAGTGGTGTTAGTCTTTCCCGGATCCTTCTCCACACCCTTCAATTCATCAGCGATGTCTTCCCCAGTGACATTTATTTCTTCTGCCTTGTCTTCTGCATATTTTGCTTCATCCGGGCCCTCATTGGCCATCCCAGGGGTTTCTTCCTCTTGTTTCTCTTCTTGTTCCTCGGTCTCTGTCATCAGGATTTCTTCTTCCATTGGCGTATCCTTTAGCAGTGGGGGAGGTGTCAGGCCAAGATTTAATGTTTGGGACGCAGTGATTACCTACCCAAAGGTCACTCTAGGGAGTGGCACTTGGAACGCGGCGGCTGAGGTTACGATTACTTCCGTAGGTCCAGTTCCCTCAGCAAATGCCATTTGTTCACTCTGCTTTTGTTGGTACACTTTCATATTTTGTATCTCTGGGACCTTAGAGGTGATTTATTTCTCTATTTCCTTCTCTTCTTCCATCTTCTCTTCCTGCTCCTGCGCAGGTTCTTGTTCCAGAGCCTCTTCTTGCACTGGGACTTCAGCTTCTGTTTGCTCGATGTCCCCCTGTAGATTCCCAAACTCGTCGATTGTAAAAATATCATTGAAATCATCCTGTGGGGGAGGGTTGGTGGGGACATCAGCAGGCTCTGGTTCCCTTTCTAGTTTCAGAGAGTCGGAAGAAAGGATCTCAACTTGTGGGATCTGGGGCATCCCCAGATCCAGCTCTGTCTTAGGCTTTTGGTTAAGCCTCTTCTTTCTCCTAGTGACCAAGGCTGGCCCCGCATCCCTTATTGTTTCTTTCTCTTCCAGATCCACCCCTGTTGCTTTAACCATCAAGGCTACTAGGGAAGGGGAGGAGGGAGGACGAATTGGTCCGGCCATAAGTACTGGAGTAGCCAGCCGTGTGATCAGATTCTCCCACATTTGCTGGGAGGTTTCTACTGATTGTTTTATTTGTTCTTTAATGGGGACTTCTTGTGAGGTCAGAGTTTTTGCTATCCCTTTTCCTTTATCTACTCCCTATGAAAAAGTCCCAGCTCCCGGGGTTAACTTTGGTATCAGCTGGGCCTCCCGGCGGACACTCCCGAGGCACACCTTTTTAAAATAGAGGTGGTTGCATACAACTATATTATGAGTGAACTCTTCAATAGTGGGCCCTTCCTGGGCATCCCAATTCACCGGTGGGAGGGCCAACTTATCGATCCCCTTTGCTTTGTACTTGGGATCCACCATGGAGTCGGTGTCTGAGAAGTCTTCCAGGAATCTCTGGAGCTTCAATCTTTCCATCATTCCTACAGTTATTCTGACATAATGCCGCCCCTGGACTTCCACGTCATCTTGAAAATCTTTCCAGAAGTCCTCCATGCGATATTGATGGGGCTCTGATGCCAAGGGAAGTGTCATTGCAATCTTTCCATGCGGATCAAACTGTTTTCGCACTGAGTAAAATTCCGCCAGGTTATAGCATTTAAGCTAATTATTTGCTTCTTTAGCGGCGTTCAGACTGCATGAATAATTCCCACAAGTGATTGGGAATGGAATATTTTTTACCTTCTTCAAGGCATAAAATGCATGCAGCTCCATTATCTGCCTGTTGTAACCACCTGAATTTGGTCTGTCGCAACTATGGACCCTATTTGCCCTAAGTGTGATCATACCCTCGATTTATGTCCAAACGACCCTGTTACTGCTTGGCATATTTCTTTTAATCAATTTAATGTCCTAGGTGATTTTTATCACTGATTTATATTAACTATTATAGCCATACAATTCAAATCAATTTTAACCAATCAAATCAAATCAAAATCAAACATGGCTATAGTATTTAATTATAAAGGAATTAAATAAATCCCTAAATCAAATACCCACTTGCAATTAACCCATTCCCCTAGCCTATTTAATTTAATTAAAATGGCTATAGTCCCCTAATTATTAAAAAGCAATTTCATTGTTTAAATAATTATTTATTTTTCTAAATCCCTGATGACATCATCATTTATTAATTAATTAATTATTTAATT
>MU227996.1:633102-672706 GCA_018584345.1 Thuja plicata | reverse complement strand
ATAAATGTTTGAGCCCACTAATTCACCCCCCCCTCTTAGTTATTACTAACATTGTCCCACTTCCCCCTTTTTTTTTTGTTATTTTATATGTTTCTAGGTGGGAGGGCGGTACTTCTTTCACCATTAAGCTTAAGCTTAGCTAAATTTTAATGGTGGTACTCCTTTCACCCTTCCTCCTAATCTTATTATGCTAAATAGGGGAGAAAGACTCTAGACCCAAAAAGAATCCTTTTAAAAGTTTAGACTTGGGTCAACCAACTAGTGCAACTGATCTACCCTTGATGTGTCCGATTACTTGTCCCTTATTTTTTTTCACTGATTTCCAGACTTCCGGAAAGAAACACAATGAAGATTTCTCGTAATGTACAACCAAATTTGTAAAATAACTCTGGAGATAGGACTGATTCCATCATGCTAACAATATATTCTTAATTTCACCATGTTAAAGACATCATACCGGAGACCCGAGTTATGCTAAGCATCCCAGCCATTGCAAAAAGAGAGAACAAAACGCTGGAACCTGAAAAGAAGACAAGAAAAAAAAACAAAAACAAACAAGGAAAAAGGACTGTCCTAGAGGATAGCCAACAAGACTATTTACAAGATAAGGTACCTCCCAATGAGGCATCGGGAAAGAAATATTTACAAGCTAGAAACTTTACATAAAACACAACTTTGGGCAAACCCACCTTATTCGAAATAATGTTTGAGAAATTGTCCATTGATGGGAAATGGGACAGGTTCTCCAGTCATGGTGTTAAGGCAATAGGTATTTGCCCCATAGATCTCTAAGATTAAGTATGGTCTGAGCCAGAGCCATTGGAACTTGGTGTGCTTTCCTTTCTTTTCTCGGGCCTTGTCCCACAGCAGGACCAAGTCTGAAATCTGAAAATCCTTGTATTGGGCTCTGCGGTCAAACCATCTTTTTACCGTTGCTTGATGACATGCAAAATGTTCAAGGGCTACGTCTCACTATTATTCCATCCACACTAGATTTAGGAGCCAAACCTCTACGATGTTATCTCAGTTGCCGAATTCCTGCATAAACTGCAAAACTAGGATCTATAAGCTGATTGGGAATACTGGGTTCTGGCCATAAACCAGATGGAATGGGGACATTCCAAGGGCAGCCTTAATTTGGATGTGATCCACCCAAAGGGTGAATTTCAAATTTTGGTGCCAATCCTGGGGATTATGTTCTAGCAGGTGTTTGATCACTTCAAGTAGATTCTTATTCGTAGATTCAGCAACACCATTCCCTTGGGGGTAATAGTTGCTGGAAAACTTTAGGGTGATCTTCTGATTGTAGCTCCACTCAAGTGATTGTGCCAAAGAAAATTTTGGACCATTGTCACATACCAAAGCAAAGGGCATTCCAAACCTTGTGACGATGTTTTCTTCCAGGAATTTAATAACCATGTCTGCTGTGTTATTCTTGCAAGGTATAGCTTCCGACCACCGGGTGCAGTAATCAATAGCAGTTAGGATGTACTGGTGGTTGGTAGATGAGTTGGGGTTGATTTCCATAATGAAGTCAAATGCCCACTGGGAAAAGGGCCTTGCCTCGAAGACTAGTTGTAAAGGCATAGTCAGGTTATGCTCATGATGCACCAAGGTTTGGCAAGTGTGGCATCTTCAAATGTGAGTGTAAACATCTTTAAATATACAGGGCCAATAGTATCCAGCCCGGAGGATTTGATGGGCGGTGGCATCAGCTAAGCCATGCCTGGTTCCAAACTACCCATGGAATTCATCGATCATCTTCACAACTTGGTCTTTGTCAATGTACCGTAGGTACACTCCCTCGTAGTTCCTGCAGTAGAGCGTGGAGTTTTTGATCATGAAGCGAGTGCTTTTCATCTGAAGGTCATGGTGTTTATTGGGAGGTAACCCCTCTGGGCATTTATTGTTCAGTAGTAGATACACTAGAGTGGTATACCATGGGTTTTGAGTGATAGACTCCACCGTGTAAGTCTGACATTCTATATGAGAAGCCTCTTCTGCCATCGCTTGAATTAGTCCCTGGCCTCAGACTATCTTCATGGGCTGCATTCCCAAGTCATATTCTTGGAGGATGGCCATCCATTTCCCCCATCTTTCACCCAGTTCACTCTGCATCAACAAAGATTTCATAGCCTGGTCTGGGATGATAGCATGCACCTTGCTCTGGAGAATATAATGCCAGAATTTCTTCATGGCACGCACAAGAGCAAAGGCCTGCTTTTCCAATGATGAATACCAAACTTTGGCATTCTTAAAGTGGGATCTCATGAAAGCTATTGGTCATTCTTCCCTTTCAACCTTTTTAGTCAACACTGCCATGACAGAATGCGGTGAAGCAAAGGAGTAAATGTAAAATGGAAGGGAGTAGTCCGGACTAGCCAGAACGGGTGCCTCCATTATTGTCTGTTTGATCTGGGCAAATGCCCACTTTGCTTCAGGACTCCACTCAATCTTGGTATCCTTTTTCATCATTTTGTTGAGTGGTTTGACTATCTCGACAAATCCAGTGATGAGCCACTGGACAAAATTGATCTTTTCGAAGAAAGACCGCATCTCCTTCTTACTACCGGGAATTTGTAAGTTTAGCAGTGCTTCAACTCTTTCAGGGTCAATGGATATGCCTTTCTCAAAGATAATATGCCTGAGTAACTTCCCTTCTATCACCCCGAATATACATTTCTTGGGGCTGAGGGATATCCCATACCGGTGACATCTCTCGCAGATCTAGGTGAGGTGGGCAGAATGGTCACGCCTATCCCAGGAAAAGATGGTCAAATCATCCATGTAGATGATTATGCACTCATTCACAAGGCCCTTGAACGCAATTTCCATGGCCTTTTGAAACGTGGCCCCTGCGTTAATTAAGCCAAAGGGCATCCTCCTGTATGCAAACATTCCCCATTTGGTGGTGAACGTTGTTTTCTCTTTGTCTTCGTACTTAACCATGACTTGGTTATACCCGAAGTACCCATCCAAAAATGACATAATTTGAGATCCATTCACTATTTGCAACACCTCATCCAATGAGGGGAGAGGGAGATTATCCTTCTTGGAGGCTCTATTCAAATTTCAGAAATCCATGCAAAGGTGAATTTCACCGCTCTTCTTCCTCATAGGGACCAAATTGGCAACCCACATATTGTGCCGGATTGGAAAGATTATCCGGGCTGACAACAGTTTTTCCACCTCTTGGTGAATTAGAGGTTTGATCAGTGAGTTGACTGGTCGTTGCTTTTGCTGGAAAGGCTTAGCATCAGGTTTCAGGGGAATGGTATGAGTCATAATAGATGTGTCGTATATTTTCAAATCTTCATATCCCCATGCAATCACGTCTATGTATTCTCAGAGAACCACAAGAATCTTCTCCTTCTCCTTAAGGGAGAAGGAGGTCGCAATGTGTATCTTCTTTTCTTCACCGAGCTGGCTGATGTTTACCTTTTTGAATTTTCCTCCCTCAGAGGAGGATGACATCTTTTCCTAGCCTTGAGGGTCTGAGTCAAAGATTCATTCAAGCATGACCATCCCCTTCAAGATGGTGTTAGTGGGTAGATCCATGATCCCATCATCTTTGTTACCCTACCCAATATCATCATGGTCTTGTTCCTCCACTATCTTATCCTCAAAGACACCAACATTGGCCATGAAGGCTAGGATATGCTGATCGTCCTCAAAAAATTGAAAGTGGGTGACATTATTTGGAATGGACAGGGTGGGGATCATCTCAACTGAAAATCTTAAGAGTCACGAGCCAGCCATGGGCTCAAGTGTGCTGGCAGAAATAGCGAGGGCATCCAGGACATAATTCTGTCGTCGGGGAATAAAATCAATGCCAAAGGCATCGAAATATTCAATAAGGCTCCACGTCTAGTTGCGATATGTGGCTAGCCTTTTGTCATGACATGTATATTGACTCTAGACCTTTTTGACAATCAACTCTAAATCACCCAAAGCCCGGAGGCGGGTAAATCCTTTCCTTAACACAAATAAGAGTCCAAGGACCAGAGCCTTGTACTCTGTAACATTATTGGTGTAGTTGAACTACAGTCTGTAGGATGCGAGGAAGGATTTCCCTCATGGGTTGATCAATTCTACTTTGGCCTCATAGCCTTGTTTAGATCAGGACCCATCGAACTTAAGGGTCCACAAATCATTATTTGCAGCCTAGAGCTGGGGAGCGGGAGTAGCCTTTGGATTGCTTTTGGGAGAATTGGGAGGAGCTTCCTCCTAGACTGTTGGCATATGGGTGGGGTTTACCTTTGGAGGTGTTTGAAATTGAGGTTCCCAGGGAAATGGCACTGAAGGAGTGCTTCCAATAGGAATACTCAGCTCTAGGGAATCAATTACGTGTTCTTTATTCTGGAAGGCATCGATGTGCCAGGTAGCGATGAAAAGGCAGAGTTCACACTCTAGTTCTAAATGTTTCTGATAGTGTACTCGACACCAAGTACCAAACAAGAGTGTAGTAGGGGTTGCTACGGCACCCTAAGAGTCAACCTCAACCCTCAACTTTTCTTCTACGTCTTGGGTTCTCTGCAGAACTATGGGATTCTCCCCGGGGGTGAAATCGAATGTTAGGATTTTAAAGGGTCGGTACACCCCAAGGGAAGTCTCAGAGAAGAAGACCTCACTAACCCTCCCAACTTTGGTAAGGGCCTGCTTCATCTGGGGTTCACTCTCAACCTGGATCTTGTTTGATTCTCCTTCCCATGGGAGCCATAAGTGGGAGAAGTCGGTCAAGAAGTATCCGTTCAAGGAATTAGACCAATTCTGACTTAATAACATCCCATAAGTCTCTAGGATGTCCACCAGTTGGATATAATTATGCTGGCTATCCTGGAGTCCTGGATAAGCTGTATCCAGACATTCTTCAATTCCCCCACCAATTTCATAGCAGTCTTGTCCAATTGAATTATTGTACCATTAGATGGGGTGGGACGAAACCCGAGCTTCTGGCATATGAATAAGGGAATGATGTTTCCCGAAGCTCTAGAGTCTACTAGGCAGTTGTGTATGTTTTTACCTTGGATATTCAGGCCTAGTAGGAAGGGAGGATCTTCATTGTTTCCCCAGAAGATAGCCACGTTGGCATCTTCAAAAGAGACAGTCTTGGGTGGGCGACTGACAACTTTCAGGTTCCCCAAAAGTTTCTGAAGAGACTTCTTCTATTTGGGACAATTTAGCAAAACCTCCAACAAGGTCATGGAGGTGGTGGTCTGCTCTAACACCTTTGTAATGTCAAACCTTCCTCCCAGTAATTGGTGACCTCCCTCAGCTAGGTCTTTCACTTGGTTAGAGTTAGAACCTTTTAGAGGGGCGGGCAAATCAATTATGTTATCTCTAGGAGTGTCTCTGGAGGGAGGTGTAGGTGTGTAAGCTGGTCCTTTACCAGCCTGACTCTGAGTATTGTATGGATTCCATGAGTTGGTGAAGGAATTAGCCTCAAAGGGCGGGATTGATTCATCAAAGAATCCTTGCAATTTAGATTCTTCTTCATCTTCCCCGAAATTTCTGAAGAAGATGGTCTAACAGGTGAAGGCACTGTGGGTTGACTCTTGCATAGGAGGCTTCGGGGGAGTAGCATCGTGCGATTATTGTCTATCCAACTGGGAGATCATGATGACCTTCTACAGCATGGAATAGTTCACCTTATTGTGGGAGCTTGTATTGTGAAATCTACACCAATTGGTCATGGGCTGGAATTTTGTGACCGGTGTAAAATGTGAGGGTCCAGCGCCATCCTGATTGGCATTTTGATTCAAGGGCAGACCCCTGGTATTTGAGTTGTTGTTCCATTGCTATTGATTAGGCCGAGGCTCATTGTTGAAGTTTCTTCCCCTGACATTTTTATTTTGCTGGCCGGAGAAAATATTCCCTCTTTGGGAATTAGAATTTTGGGGTGCGTAGGACCCTGCCTTCAGTTGACCCATGTACCCAGTCAGGGTAGAAAACATTCACCGGAGGGACTCAACCTCGGTGGTCAACTGGGTGTTTGCGTCACAGTGTGACGATTGTTGTTGGTTTCCTGAGAAGATAGCAACATTCGCTGGAGTCGAGGGCGAAAATCCTCTAGTCGCAGACAACTGAAAGAAGGGCACTCTAGGCAGTTGTATCTGAGGTTGTTGTGCCTGCTACGGATGATTCCAAGGGAAGACTTCCAGACTCGGTATCGATTGAGTTTGTGATGGGTAAACATACCGAGCTTTCAGGTCTATTGGAAGTGGCGGGGGATTCATTGCCATCGCGAGGGAACCTATTGCCAGATTGGGGTTATACCCCCTGGCGTATGTTGTTCTATCGGGGATCATGTTAAAGGGTGTGCTCTGCCCAATCCCGCCCGGAGACTTGTTGAGGCCATGGGACAATTCTAAGGTTAGGTTGTAAAATTTTGCCAAAGTGTCTCGGTCGCCTGCGGCAGTTGCTCTCTAGAGTAGAGTGGCAACAAAGGGGTCCATCGCGTTGAGATAAGTCTGTATGAATACTTTCAGGGATGGAATAAAAGGGCTCGTGCACTACTTCAAGGCACACTGGGACCGATGGTTGAATGCTACAAGAGGTTCATTGGGTTCCTTTCTAATTTAGATGAACTAGCTATGGGACCAAGCTGGGTCCACATGTACATGAAAGGCAGCCAAGAAGGTGTCCTCCATGTCTTGCCAACTGTTGATGGAGTTGGCAGAAAGGTTTAGGTACCAGTTCAGCTCACCCTGCCTGAAGGATAGGGGAAACATTTGGGTCACAACATATTCATGTTGGATCCGATGCCGGTTCATGGCATCCTTGTATGCCTGTAAGGGTTCTTTCACGGTTCGTGAGCCTACGTGCTCATATCGTGGGCAAATCTTCTCTGGGTGTGAGGCTAAGTTGTTGATTGTGCCCGAAAAATTTCCCATAGGGGACTTAGTGTTACTGAAGTATGCAGCCATCTGGGGAACCAGATTTTGGACAGGTCGAGTACTAGTTCCCGAGGTTATCTAAGGAGTTTGGATATTCTGCGGTGTACTAGACCCCCAGACAATAGTGGCTGGTGTGGTTTTCAGGGTCTGTTTCTTTCGAGCAGGGGGCTTGAGTTTGATAAACCTTCCAGGGTTTGGGGTTGACCTAAGGATTATTTCAAATTTTGCAGGGGAGAAAGACCCAATCCCATTGAAGGCTTGACTCCTAAAACTATGGCTTGGGGAACCCTCAGAAGATGTAAAATCAGAATCTCGAGAGGGGGATGAGTTCATGCCCTCCTTCTAGTGCCAGTTTCTATTGACGGGACTTTGGTGACTGGGGTCCACCAACAGGTGTAAGTTGTCACCGGTTACCGGGGTACCGGCCAACTTCACCTGCAAAGGCTATTCGGGGGAATGAGATTCCCCGAGCCTCCAAGAACCTGAGAGTCGGGTCTCGACGGTGCGGGGCTTGGTTGGGAGATGTGACTATTTTCAAGGGGGATAGCTGGTTTCTTCAACTCGTTCTCTCTAGGGATTCAGGAAGGTGGGGTTTCTCCAAGCATTCTATACTTAGAAAATAAATCAAAAAATATCCTGCAGGGTTAGAAGTATTCCATCTACTTATAGTTATGCTTAAACATTCAATACATCAATAATTCTCTAATAAACTATACTAAATACCGACAAAATACACAACCATCAGTTCATATTTGATTAGTAGCAAGGGAAAGGAGGTTTTTAATCTACTTGAGATATCAGAGAAGAAGATATGAAGAACATTAAACATAAAATACCATTAACTTGGAAGACAAAGTGCCAACAACATCATTGCAAGAACCATCTCTTCTTCATTAACATTCCTTCCAGCAAGCACTAGTGTGTGGTACAATGGCGGCTCCAAGGGAGCATCTAACTATTGAAAGCTTAAAGACCAAGGAGCATTGAGCTCTACAACTGAAATAAAAATACTACTTCTCTATTTCTATGGATTGCAAAATCATCAATTTCGTCGACCCTTGGAAAAGGGTCAGACTTACTATTTATACACATTTTCTTCTAACCCTAACCCTAACCCTATTTTACATTCTACCATAAAATATATTATCTAGTGGCCGGTACTACATGCACCACTTTACAAAAGACCTCGAGACGGAGAAGGTCTGACATGTCAGAACAATGAGATAATAAGATGGAGTGGAAGAATCAGCCTCGAAAAGAGAGCTGAGAAAGACAAGGTAGAAATCTGATCCCCTAGGGATCGAGGCTACATGGCTCATAAATGGGAAAGGAGGTGCCCTGTCTCCAATGTGCCAGGTGTATATCTGAAGTGATGCCTCAAGAAGATCATCTGTCAGAAGACCAACTGTTGATCTGATGTGCCATGATGTAGCCAACTACCTTTTGACAATCTTTATTAACCACTTTTGAAAGTGACCGGTCGGCCTCAGGGACCGGCACACAGATCACTCAAAAGAATACAAAATTTAGGATCCAGATCTGGGAACTTAAGTTTCGAAAGAATAAATAATATCAATTTTTTGGGTTTCTCCGGCCTCCGGAGAAATTTTATTGTTGCTTGTTATTGTTGAAGGTATGGAGGAGGTAGGAGATTCCATCCTCATCAATCTCTTTGAGGCCAGACCACTGGTATTTGGCCACCTCGATCTATTCTCCTAGATCTGTAACATTCCTCTTGAATTCATCGGCCATTTTTTCCGTATCATGACCACTAAGGATCACGCGAGTCAGCCTTGCCATTTGAGTTCCATCCACTCCCTCCGGGGATTGATATCTTGACTCCATTAATTCATCAAACTTCCCCAAAATGTATTCCTCCGGCGTGCATGTATCAGTGCTGAACAGGCCAGCTCCGGAGACCTTTGTGACAAAAGCCTTATACAAATTTGAAGAATACTGGACCGTGTTGATTTTATCATGTAGAACCCCTACCAGTTTCTTGAGCACCTCCAATGTAAGGTCAATTCTAGAGTGTTGGGTCCTCACAAAATCAAATGATTCTTCCCCTAGAATCCTGGACTTAGAGACCATTTCCTCCCCAAGGCTGAGGAGTTCTTCAAGTTCTACTTTCCATGCTTCATTATTTTCTATATCACCCTCCCATAGGTTGATAATAGTTTCTTCCTGATGCAGAACATGTCGGGCAGTATAATGGTCTGGGAGGGTGGATACCAGAAAGCACCGAGTGTTTCCTATCTGTAGAGCGACCCACTCATCGACCGCTTGGGCCTTCTTTTTCATTGCTCACAGGGAGTCTATGTCGCTCTATGGTAGTGGTGCATCAGATGTGGAGGCCTCCAAAGGAATGGCACTGATAGGTCGGGTCAGCTCAGTAAGCAATCCCATAAGGTTTGTTTTCTTCTCCTTTTCTGCTTTGAGCCTTTGGGCCTCCTTTTCATAACGGGTCTCCACGGCTCTAGTCACCTCTTTCAACAGGTTCACTTTGCCCTATTTTCCTCTTTTTCCTAGTGATATCTCTGTGATATCATAATCTATGGCTTTGGCAGTTGCCTCATCAGCGTCTGGGGGAGGTTTTTCCACAACCTCATATGTTTCTTCGCTCGGCCCAGTTCGAAGAGTATGAACCGTCTGGGCTTTCTTGGCTTTCGACGGGTCCTGGACCTGAGCCATCATCTTGACCAGGGAGAGATGAACTCTGGGGGTGGACGGAGCTTTTCTTTTCTTGTTTTTGACCAACCACTGTGGCGGCAGGGGTGGCTTATTTGCCAAAAGTCTGTTCCTTGGGTTCTTTTCTGGTATCTTGTTGCTGCTACTCCTCAGTGGTGTGAGTCTTTCCCAGCTCCTTCTCCGCACCCTCGATTCATTGGCAACGTCTTCCCTGGTGACGTTTATTTCTTCTACCTTGTCTTCTACATATTTTTCTTCATCTAGGCCCTCATTGGCCGTCTCGAGGGTTTCTTCCTCTTATTGCTCTTCTTGTTCCTCGGTCTCTATCGCCAGGATTTATTCTTCCATTAGCATATATTTTGGTAGTGGGGGAGGTGTCGAGCCAAGATTTAATGTTTGGGCCACAGTGATTACCTACCCAAAGGGTTCTCTAGGGAGTGGCACTTGGAATGCGACGGCTGAGGTTACAGTTTCTTCCATAGGTCTGGTTCCCTCAGCGGATGCCATTTTTTCAATCTGCTTTTGTTGGTCCACTCTAGTATTTTGTATCTCTGGGACCTTGGAGGCGATTTATTTCTCTATTTCCTTCTCTTCTTCCATCTACTATTCCTTCTCCTACGCAGGTTCTTGTTTTAGAGCCTCTTCTTGCACTGGGGCTTCAGCTTCTGTTTGCTCGATGTCCCCCTGCAGATTCCCAAACTCATCGGTTGCAAAAATATCATCAAACTCATCCTATGGGGGAGGGTTGGCGGGGACATCGGCAGGCTCTGGTTCCCTTTCTAGTTCTGGGGAGTTGAAAGAAAGGATCTCAACTTGTGGGATCTGAGGCATCCCCAGATTTGGCTCTGCCTTAGGCTTTTGGTTAAGCCTCTTCTGTCTCCTAGTGACCAAGGCTAGCCCCGCATCCCTTATTGCTACTTGCTCTACCAGATCCACCCCTGTTTCCTTAACTATTAAGGATGCTAGTGAAGGGGAGGAGGGAGGACAAATTCGTTTGGCCATAAGTACCAGAGTAGCCAGCTACGTGATCAGATTCTCCCACATTTGCTGGGAGGCTGCTACTGATTATTTTATTTGTTCTTTAATGGGGACTTCTTGCGAGGTTAGAGTTGTTGCTATCCCTTTTCCTTTATCTAAGTTCCCTGTGAAGAAGTCCCAGCCCCCGAGGTTAACTTTGGTATCGGCTGGGCCGCCCGACAGACACTACTGGGGCACACCTTTTTGAAATAGAGGTGGCTGCATTCAACTATATTGTGAGTGAACTCTTCAATAGTGGGCCCTTCCTGGGCATCCCAATTCACCGGTGGGAGGGCCAACTTATCGATCCCCTTTTCTTTGTACTAGGGATCCACCGTGGAACTGGTGTCTAAGAAGTCTTCTGAGAATCTCCAGAGCTTCAATCTTTCCATCATTCCTACGGTCATTCTCTCATAATGCCGCCCTCGAACTTCCACGTCATCTTGACAATCTTCGCAGAAGTCCTCCATGTGATATTGATGGGGCTTTGATGCTCGGGGAAGTGTCATTGCAATCTTGCCATGCAGATCAAATTGTTTCCGCGCTAAGTAAAATTCTGCTAGGTTATAGCATTTAAGCTCATTATCTGCTTCTTTAGCGGCAGCCAGACTGCATGAATAATTCCCACAAGTGATTGGGAATGGAATATTTGTTACCTTTTTCAAGGCATAAAATGCATGCAGCTCCATTATCTGCCTGCAATAACCCAGGAGAATTACCTTGTCCCCACAATGTTTGGGCAACAAGTAGGATTTCCCGGAGAAGCCGGTCACCCTAATTTATGTATGCTATTTAAACTATATATAGTAATGCCCATAACTCCGGACCAAATTCATCGCCTTAGTGGATAGGCGGTATCCAGCGTCCCGGGTGGGTGTGAGCAGGTGGTAGTAAATGAAGGCATCATTTACCCAAAAAAACCTGGGGAAGCTGGCCTCCCATTGAATCTGTGGAAAATAGTCCCAAGGCGCCTTGTGGCCTGGGCCGATCCCAAGTATGCCCTCTGTGAGGAACCCATTCATGTGGGGCCATTGTTGTGCTAGGGCCCAGAGAACATAGGAAGTCATATAAAACTTCTTCTTCTTGGCTAATTGAAGGAACTGGGAGTCCACATGGTTTGAGATTATGGCGGCCCAGTTAAAATATTCCTTTCCCATGCTGATACCTAGAAAAAATTAATACATCCACTCGGAGAACTCTCACGCATGCTATTGCCCAAAGACCTGGCATAGTGCTATCATCCCCATCTGGATGCTTTCCTTAAATTCGGCCCTGGGGATTTCTAGCTTCATCCTCTTGGGATCCCTCTTTGGGGTCTTGATCCAATGATTGTTCATATATATACGGGCCACCTCTTCCAACTAAGTGAATTGGGCCAAGGCATCTGACCGGGTGACTACAGCTAGTTTGTCAAATTGGGGGATCCCCAAGCCCCTCTGGAAGGTATCAGGGTCGAGGGACACCATGGGAGTAGGATACCCTATTGGCTCTGGGGCTGGAAGCATAACAGCCTGGACAGATGTGTTGTAGTGCACTGCAACTGTAAGAATAAGCTTCGGTGACTGCACCGAGCATGGGAAGAAAGCTTCCTTAAGGATCCCAGAATTCCCAATTTGAATGGCCAATGGATCTCTGGCCTGTTGTTGAATGTACATGATCTTTACCAAGGCCTGCATTTCGGGCCATATCCCAATGCTCATGTCGGTGATGAGATGGACTTTAGACTCAATCTTTGAGCCCATGATGACTCTATCTTTTATGTATTTTAGGCTCATGAGTAGCTTCTCTAGAGCCTTCTCCATTTTGGACCTAATTTCTGCTCTAGTAACCGCCGTAGAAGGTAGTTTCAGACTTCCGGGTGGTGAGGATGTGGAAGCTTCAGACATATTTGAAAGTTTGTTGTTTTGGAAACCTACAAGGCAAGGTGACCGTCAGAATGTATAAATAAACAAACACTCTGGGGTCCGGAGATCTTATCATCGTGGCACTTGCTTCCCTTGAAAAGTTAGCTTAGTTCAAAAAACTCTGGAAAGCATATATATATATTGCGAGCTTAGAAACTTAATTAACCATCCAGGTTCGGGGGTTTTATCAAACTTAGAAAAAGAAGGAGATGGGATGGGAGATGGCAAGAGACCCAGAGCCTAGGGAAGTAACCATTGGAAGGTGTGCACAAAAAGTGAGTCGTCAGACCCACGTGGGTGCCACATGGGTAAGCAATAAATAGAAGTTATGGTGACGACGGCGGAGCCAATTGTCTGAATGCGTGAAAAGTGAAGGCCACTTGGACAAATTTAAATGCGTGCATGGGACATAAATGAAAGACAGACTGGTTTATGGAGGAGAGAGAAAATCGCTTGGTTGAAACCAGTCGAGAGCCGAGTTTCAACCAGGCGGTATTCTGCATAGAGCGAGCTCGTAACTTAAAAACTAGAAGCAAATGTAGCATAGCGAGCTTGACAGACTATCAGGCAGAATACACATAGAATATATGCTACTATACAGTAGAGCCGAATGGTATATACATGCAGACTAGAAGGATACACAATAATATACATCAAATGTACACATATATACAAAATGCAGAGCAGATATTTACAAAACTAGAGAATGCACAGAATATTTACAACTTCTACACCGTTTACAGACTATGCTACATCTGCACACAGGGTGGACAACCCTCTGGCAGAGCTGACCCACCAATGGGTGGCAAACCAGAAAGAAACACAAGACAAAAAAACAAAACGAGACAACACAAAACCAAACAAAACTAGAAAGCAGGAAAGCCGAGCGGAGAGAAGGCACCAACCTGAAAATGAAGAAGGGCAAGAAAAGGAAACCGCCGCAAATTCTCTACAATAGCTTCAATCGTCAGTTGATCACCACTTACCACCACAGACCACTCACAATCGCTCAGACCATCTTGGAATGGTTAGCACTGGATTATCGCTAAATCATTGTAAATCGCTCTTAAATCGCTAAGATTGCTCAAGTGTTTAATCGAGGAAAATGTGAAAATGACAGGTAACTTCTATTTATACCCGCGGTAAAAAGAAAGTTACCTTTCCTTCCACAAACTCCGAATAGACAGACCTCCAGACTCCGGGCCCAGGGATTCCATGCAATGATACCACCTTAAGGAAAGAAGACATCACGGCGAAGAATCCCAGAGCCTGGAATCTGACTCCCGACATAGGATGACCAACTCTGGGACCAAGCCCCGAAGACACGAGAGACCAACAAAACAAAACAACACTGCGGGAAAGAAAACCCCAGAGAAGGAAAATAAAGAAAAATAAAGAAAAAGACAAGGCAAGAGCTAAAAACAGAAAGCAAAAGAAAGGGGGACCCAACATTTTGCACACAAAATGTAGGGATGGGGATGCAGGGCATAACAGATACTCAATAAGCCCATTAAGGAAGATAGCCCGGAGAAGGAACAAATCATCATCAAAGATGTAGAAGATGACTCATCTGTGGAATTGGATAGAGAAGAGAGTTATCCAATAGGCTCCAAACATAGTGATGTTGTAGATGAAGTATGGCCAGACACTACTCTTCACAATACTCAAAGTGAGGATAGGCAAAATCCACCAAGTCCAATTCATATTGACTTGAGCGGAGAAGTTACCAAAGAAGATTTGACAATAAAAGGTAGCATAATTGATGATATCAATGATAAATCATGGTTAGATAACATTGTCAATGAAAATACATGAAAAGACCTTGCAGAAGAAGTGCAAAAAGATGAAGATATCAATGTTGCACAGGGCAATACTGATAGACAGGATTCAACTATTAACACTGCAGAAGTCAATACACTGACAAACATGAACATATTAATCAATGATATTGATATTGAATCAAGTCAAGAGAAATAATCTAAGAAAGATGATCATATACCCAAGGACATGGGTAATGATGAAAATAAAGATGTATCAAACATTCAAAAGGATACAAATATAGAAATGAAAGATGCAACCGATACTCAACAAGAAGTGTCTACTAAAAAAGACAAAGGAGCAAATAAAAAAACAGATGAAACATTGAGAAAGGATGAAGAGAAAGAAAAGAGTGAAACAATAAAAAAGGATGAAAGCAAGGAAGAAAAATAAGATAAATCTATTGATACACCCAAGGAAAATGAGGAGATGTCTTCACAAAACTGGCCGGTGGACTCAGAACAAAAACAACAAGATGCTTCATCTTCTTGACCCTCACCCAAAAAATCAATCCAATCTCAAGGTTTACAAATGGTAGTACACCAATCTTCCTCCCAGCCAAAGAAGAAAAAGAAAAAGACATTGAAGAAAAATATCTTGGCTGTCACACTTGATGAGGTAATAGAAATACCCAAGTGGGATGTATCTACTTTAGATACTGAAACACTTCAAAAGTTTGGAGTGATGTGTCAAAGAAAGGAAATTCAAGAGAAAATGAGAAAGGCACATAGGGAAGCCCAAGCACTTGAACAGGCAAGAGATAGTGTACATCAACTTGTTCTAGATGACAAAATTTAAGATAACACATAAGTCATGGAACAAATAGTAGGTCTTACTGACGCCATCACAAATTAGAATGTAGATGCAGAGAAGGCAATGAAAGAATAGGCAGAAATGAAGTATTAACACAAACTAATTGAGAAGATTGGCCAAGAAGTGGCAGAGAACAAGGTAAAGCTATCTAAACTAGCAAGTGAATTAGAACCTATGATTTCTAAAGTTGTTACCTTAGTTTAGAAATTATGCACATTAGAGAATTTCACTAAAGAAAATAGTGAAAAGTTGTCACAATTAGATTCAGATTTAACAAGTACACTAAGTTTAACCTCTGATGCAAACACTATAAAGTTGCATCATGAAAAGATAATAGAGGTAAATAGATTGAGACAAGAAATATGGGATGCAGAGACTCAATTTAGAAATGAGGTTACAGAGCTTGAAGCTCAAATTTTTCCAAACCTCACCACTCTGCAAAAACATATTACAGATGCAAGAAATCTAATCAAGATACCAGAGATGTCTGTGATAGACAACATATATGACATGCATGTGAGGATGTCACTTGAGCATTTGGCTCTTGATAATTTAAAGTAGAAATGGGAGAAAATGATGGAGGAAATCAAAGCCTCACACTCTCACATTTTTGAAAAGATGTAAGTACCTTTGCCCTCATTATCGAAAAAGGAGGAATGTATACATATGTACAATATACTTTAGTAAGAAAAAGGAGGAATGTATACATATGTACAAAATACATTGAGGATATGTATAATGTATGTACATCAAGATAGACATGTACATAAACTTACACTTACTAGCATATGCATAGGGGAAGTCATTTCATGACTAAGGAAAAAGTATACACAGGTGTACATACTAATGCATCAAGTATGTTGCACATCAGTTTTTGATACTAATGTCAAAGGGGGAGATTGATGACATTATGATTTTCCATTAGTATACTTAAAGGGAAAAACATAATGAAGGTCATTGGTATAAGCATAACCGGCAGACAGTAAGCATAACTGGCAGACAACAAACATACCCGACAAGACAAAATGTCTAACGTGAAAATGCTAAGTATAGAAATTACCGACGACAAGCATAACCGATGATACAGTTTTGAGAACATCACCGATGGAGAAGAAAAGGCATACCAGATGAACAGTTCAAGTAAGGAACACCGACGGAGAAGAAAATCAACAAACTGGTAGAGCAGCCCGACCATCATAACCGACAGTCAGATAAAGAACCCGCAAAAAGTGGATCTGATTTTACACGTCTGATAAAGCAATGTAATTCTATTTATAGAGTTTTTATTTGTTTTAAATCTTAACTTGAGGGTCAAGCAAGCATATTGTAAATTTTTTAAAGCATCCTAATGGATCTAAAACATATCTAACTAAAGATCAAGGGCAAGTTGTAAACCTTGGATCTAGAGTTAATTTGAAGAGCGTGAATCAAGAATAGAGCTAGAAACTAGTATAAATAGATGTTCCATCATTTGTAATAACAAGGACTTGTAATAATTTGAAGAATGATAGTAGCTATCAAGAGCATCTAAGCAGAATAATAAAATTGATGCAAAGTTTAGAAACAGATCACAGCAGTTATCAAGAACACAGCAAGGCTACCGATGAGCAGAGACAAGTTATTACTCAATCACTCAAGGTGATTACATACATACATTATAAGCTATATAGGATATGTTACCCACAATTAGAGATTGCATTCACTATCAGATCAACATTTATATTGTAGTTACATTCTAACAAGTGCATCAAAATAGAAATCCATTTGTAGAAGGTGGACTTAACAGATCTTTGATAAATCTCTTAAAAGAGTGCACACCTAACGGTGTTGCTAAAGCTTCAAACGAAGTAGATCCCAACAGGTCTCCACTCTAATACTCTTAACAGGGTAGATCATCTTAAGTGATCCTTTGTAAGCCTTTACCAGCTCCCTTCTTATCTACAGATAGTGAAGTTTTGTGGGTAGACATCCCCACCACATTTTTTACTTCCTAACAAGAGTTTTTTGCGATATCATATCATGTGTTATGTGTTATTTATTTTCATGAATGTTTCTTTTAAATTTTTATACATGTAAAGAACTTATATTATGATTACACATACATAATCAAAGATTAATATATAGATAGGTATATACAAATCTGATGACACAAAGGTTAATGGGCCAATCACATAAAAAGATTTAGAGGTACTGATTCACCCCTCCCCTGTCAGTACATCATTCCAATAATTCCAATAATTGGTATTAGAGCTAAGTCTCTTTCTTGAAAAACTTAAAGGCTTAAGAGAAAAGATCCACATGATGGAAAAGTACTGACTAGACAAGACTATTGAGAATGAGCAATTGCAAATTTAGATTTTCTATGAGCAGTACAAAGAGGCGAGAGTAAGCATGAGAAAGTTACTTGATCAAAGAAAGAGCATGGAAACTAGGCTTAATGAAAAATATTATCAAAAAGAGGAGATCCTAGATTACTTCAACAATGTTGAATCATCAACGAGAAAAGCTTTAGAAACATCAGTAGAAGAGATCACAAGTCTACAAGAAGTCAATCTACATCTGACAGAGAAAATCAAAATGCTGCAAATCAGTCATGAAACTTAGATGGTAAAAATGATTGATGTCATGAATGATTCAAGAAAAGTTGAATCAGAGAGAACATTGGCTATTGATGATAGGAGGCAAATAACAGAAATGCTACAAGAAAAAGAATTAGAGATTCAAAGACTTACTGAGCATCACCATGAGATTACCAACTAGATTATTCTTATGAGTCAAGAAGCAAATAGATTAAATACAAAACTCATTGAAAGAATACAGATCATCGGTGAGCTAAGGGAAGAAAATGAGAAACTAAAGCCTGAAGTCAGAATTTAGAATCAACACAATGAATTGATCAAGAAAGCTAAAGATAGCAATAAAAGAATAGATGATTTCCTTGACAATCAAAGAAGAGTCAACAACTACAGTGGAATAGGTTACACCAACAATGGAGATTCATCTAACCAATCAAATCAAAAGAATGTATATGGAACTCTAAGGACAAAGAAGCTGTCATGCAATCACTATGGAAAACCAGGCCACACCTCAAATGTTTGAAGAAACAAAATGAAAGGTACTCCTCAATCACAATATACTTTCATTGGTAATTGTTACAAATGTCACAAGCAAGGACACAAGGCATATGAATGCAGATCCAAGGTGACAAATTCAAAGAAGGAAACCTATATGGACAAGTACTATCCTACTTGTAAAATGAATGGACATACATATTAGGAATGCTAGAAAAAGAATAAGAAGGCATGGACACAAAAAGAACCTGATAATGGCTACAAACCAACAAGAAAAGGTAACTCATATGTTTGGGACTATAACACATGGGTAAATTGCACAACATAAGGAAGGTATGGTCATATATCTACTAACTGTATGAGAAAATGGACTAGAAAACCAAGAGGATGGTTCAATCCTGGAATAACATGTTTAAATTGTCATAAGGTTGGACATGTGATAAAGATTGCAATGACCAACTGACAGAAACAAGTACTTATCCCAATGGAAATACCATTGATGACATCAAGAAGATGAGAAACAAGATGTGGGTAAAAGCCACAAACACTGAAGGTGCTGGAACAAGCAATGCAAATGATGATGCCCCATCTAATGGATCTAGTGGCATCAGCATTTCCAACTAAATTGTACAAGTATGGAACTACATTATGAAAACTTATATTATGCATCGGTTCCTTTTACATATTCATCATCTAGACAAATGAACATTATTAAAGATGCACTATATTGTCACTTTTAAATGTTATTGAAAAACCACCATCGATTATTGGGTACAAATATGCATCGGTGAACACACACAGAAAAAGGTAACACTACTTATCGGAATGTATCATTGATTACACAAAGGCCAAGTGGCTAAGTGTAAATCGACAGACATCGGTGATCCTTGAGCCGACAAAAGCAGACTTCACCACTTTACCGACAATCATCGGTGAAGTCATCAAAGCTGCTGGCAACCCCGACACTTTAGGCCTACATCAAAGATGTTATTTATGGCTCAACCGATGAACTTAGTCTTTGTATACCGATGAGTTGGTGAGCATTGATGACAACTTAGGGCACAAAAGTTATAAAAGACCGACGGCTGAACTCATTTTGCACCCACAATTTTTTAGAAACCAAGAGAGCCCAGCAGAGCGATTGAAGAGAAAAATTGAAGAGCGACTCCAAAAAGATTCTAAACACCACTTAGAGGATTCATGGGCAATCATAGAGATTTAGTAAGTACCTACATTCACCGACCACACTATTTAAATTGCGAAAAACCATAAATTTTTGTAACACGATGGCATCTACTTCAAGAGTCAAAAAGTTGAAGGAAGATAAGAAGAAAATGATCAAGCTTATCAGTAGAGGCACTTGTGTTGAACCAAAATACAAGCTGCACCCAGAAATTGCATCACAACCTGATGATTCCAGAGCATTCTCCAGAATCCAACCTAGGGTTTTACTAGTAGAAGACGTAAGGTCCTATATACACTGTAAGATCTTAGAATTGGGAGATCTAGACCTAGATAATACCTATAAGGCACTATGTGATGAATCTGAAAACCTCAAAGAAGAGCACAAGCATCTGGAAGTGAAAGGAATCACGAATGCATTACACTTTCCTAGAGTTTTCAAAACAGAATGGATAAAGATAGTTCTCAGAAGAATGCATAACCAGAATTTATGGCTAAATAAGCCAAAATGAATAACAAAGGATGTTATTCATGCAGTTACTAGATATCCTACAACCATCAAACTACAAGCTCACAAGCACCCATCTCTAAAGGAAATAGAAAAGCTAACTGGTGCAAAATCAGACAAAAGAGCTCTCAAGGTCAACACTATCGCCGACACATAACTCATGTTTGGTGCATGTATGGTAGGGTACAAAATCTTCTAGGAAAGCATAATGAATAGCATATCAAGCACTTCGATGAGCACAACATTCAAAATCATCAAACAAGGAAAGAAGATGGATCTTGCAGAGATCTTGTTGAATCAACTTGAGGAGAACATGAACACCATAAGATCTTCAAGAACAAACACTTGTAAGTTTGGTTCCCTCATTATGTGCATATTATTTTACTTTTAAGAATATTTTCCTTCCATAGGCAAAGTAGTATGGGATACAAGTAGACCTATAACCATACAGATATGTGAGCATATAGAGTCACTAGGAACAAACTTTGATGATATAATGAATGAGTATTTCAAAAGCATTAAGGAAATGTTGCAAGCTAGAACAAGGATACCTAAAATTTTGATAGAAGAACACAAAGAGGACATATGTTTTATGATAGATACTGATTTCATGTATATCCAAGCAGTAGTACCTAGGAAGTCCTGGCTTTCACATTTAGAGTATGAGATCAAATCAGGACCAGCCAATGAGTGCATCAAGGCACTATTGAATGAACCAATTGAAAACAAACAAGAAAGATTTGGAACCTATGAGGAAGCCAAACAAAAGATCAAGACACATCTTTTTGTCAAGAAGATTGTAAACAAGAAGGACAAGATGGTCAAAAACTTAACCAAGAAACTTGCAGTTATAGAAGAAAGTGAAGAGAAAAAAAGAGGGTAAGGAGGAACAAACTGAAGGACAGTCACCTATTAGTGAAGAAGAAGAAAATAATGACTTAGAGGGAACACAGTCAGATTCTCCACCTCCTCCTACACCCAAAAGAGAAAGAACAACAGCTGCTTCAAGAACAAGAAGCCAGACTGCAAAAGAGTCAACTCCTTCACCATTAAAGAAAGGAAGAGTGAGGATATACAATAGAAAACCAGCTCCTCCAAAAGAAAGATAGACCAAAAGGTGGAAGATGATTAGAAATAAAGAATATCTAGAAGACTCAGCTATGGAAGATTTTGATGTAGAGATACAAAAGGAAAAAGAACCTTTAGTCCCTACAACAATTCATAAAATATGCAAGAATATTTCAGAATCATAGTCTATTTCTGATCCTAACATTAGGAAATGGTTAAAATTCAGTATAGAGGATCAAAATAAGATTGAAGATGTAATAATTGCAAAAATGTGCAAATATTATTATGTTCCACTGGAATTCTCAGAATATGATGCTCCCAAAGAACTATCAGTGAGATTGTCAACTAGATGGAATTTTGCACTACATCAGGAAAAGGAAATAAGAGAAAGAATACTTGTAACTCTTATGCCTCCTAATACCAAAAATGAGAGCATATGAATTTCTCAAGGGGAAGATAATTGATCTTGATCAAAATAGCATTAAGAAGTGGTGCAAGATACTCAATAAGCCCACTAAGGATTCTAGCCCAAAGAAGGAACAAATCATCATCAAAGATGTACAAGATGACTCATGTGTGGAATTGGATAGAGAAGAGACTGATCCAGCAGGCTCCAAACATACTGACATTGTAGATGAAGTATCGCCAGACACTACTCTTCACAACACTCAAAGTGAGGATAGTCAAAATCCACCAAGTCCAATTCATATTGACTTGAGCGGAGAAGAAGAAGTTACCAAAGAAGATTTGACAATAAAAGCTAACATAACTGATGATATCAATGATGAAACATGGTTAGATAACATTGTCAATGACAATAAAGGAAAATACCCTGTAGAAGAGTACAAAAAGATGAAGATATCAATGTTGCATAGGGCAATACCGACAGATAGGATTCAACTATTAACACTGCAGAAGTCAATACACTGACAAAAATGAATATGTTAATCGATGATATTGATATTGAATCAAGTTAGGAGAAATCATCTAAGAAAGATGATGATATACCCAAGGACATGGGTAGTGATGAAAATAAATATGCATCAAATATTCAAAAGGATACAGATACAGAAATGAAAGATGCAACCAACACTCAGCAAGAAGTGTCTACTGAAAAAGATAAAGGAGCAGATAACAAAACAGATGAAACATTGAGAAAGGATGAATAGAAAGAAAAGAGTGAAACAGTCAAAAAGGATGAAAGCAAGGAAGAAAAAGAAGATAAATCTATTGATACACCCAAGGAAAATGAGGAGACATCTTCACAAAACCAGCTAATGGACTCAGAATAGAAACAACAAGATGCTTCATCTTCTTGACCATGACCCACCAAATCAATCCAATCTCAAGGTTTACAAATGGTAGTACACCAATCTGCCTCCCAACCAAATAAGAAAAAGAAAAAGGCATTGAAGAAAGATAGCTGGGCTGTCACACTTGATGAGGTAATAGAAATACCCAAGTGGGATGTATCTACTTTAGATACTGAAACACTTCAAAAGTTTGGAGTGATGTGTCAAAGAAAGGCAATTCAAGAGAAAATGAAAAAGGCACATAGGGAAGCCCAAGCACTTGAAAAGGCAAGAGATATTCTACATCAACTTGTTCTAGATGTCAAAATTGAAGATAGCACATCAGTCATGGAAAAAATAACATTTCTTACCGACGCCATCACAAATCAAAATGTAGATGTAGAGAATGCAATGGAAGAACAGGCAAAAATGAAGTATCAACACAAACTAATTGAGAAGATCAGCCAAGAAGTGGTAGGGAATAAGGTAAAACTATTTGAACTAGCAAGTGAATTAGAACCTATGATTTCTGAAGTTGTTACCTTAGTTCAGAAATTATGCACATTATAGAATTTCACTAAAGAAAACAGTGAAAAGTTGTCACAATTAGATTCAGATCTAACAGCAAGTGCACTAAGTTTAACCTCTGATGCAAACACTATAAATCTGCATCATGAAAAGATAACAAAGGTAAATAGATTGAGACAAGAAATATAGGATGTAGGGACTCAATTTAGAAATGAGGTTACAAAGCTTCAAGCTCAAATTTTGCCAAACCTCACCACTATGCAACAACATATTACAGATGCAAGAAATCTAATCACGACACCAGAGATGTCTGTGGTAGACAACATATATGACATGCATGTGAGGATATCACTTGAGCATTTGGCTCTTGATAATTTAAAGGAGAAATGGGAGAAAATGATGGAGGAAATCAAAGGCTCACACTCTCACATTTTTGAAAAGATGTAAGTACCTTTTCCCTCATTATCAAAAAAGGAGGAATGTATACATATGTACAATATACTTTAGTAAGAAAAAGGAGGAATGTATACATATGTACAAAATACATTGAGGATATGTATAATGTATGTACAGAAAGATAGACATGTACATAAACTTACACTTACCAGCATATGCATAGGGGGAGTCATTTCATGACTAAGGAAGAAGTATACACAGGTGTACATACTAATGCATCAAGTATGTTGCAAATATCATTTTTTGATATTAATGTCAAAGGAGGAGATAAATGACAATAAGTTTTTCCATAAGTATAATTAAAGGGAAAAACATGATGAAGGTCATTGGTATAAGCATAACTGGCGGACAGTAAGCATAACCGGAAAACAACAAGCATACCCGACAGGACAAAATGTCTAACGTGAAATTGCTAAGTATAGAAATTACCGACGACAAGCATAACCGACGATACAATTTTGAGAACATCGGCGACAGAGAAGAAAAGGCATACTTGAAGAACAGTTCAAGTAAGGAACACCGACGGACAAGAAAACCGATAGACTAATAGAGCAGCACGACCATCATAACCGACAGTCAGTTAAAGAACCCGCAAAAAGTGGATCTGATTTTACACGTCAGATAAAGCAATGTAATTCTATTTATAGAGTTTTTATTTGTTTTAAATCTTAACTTGAGGTTCAAGCAAGCATATTGTAAATGTTTTAAAGCATCCTAATGTATCTAAAACATATCTAACTAAAGATCAAGGTAAAGTTGTAAACCTTGGATCTAGAGTTAATTTGAAAAGCGTGAATCAAGAATAGAGCTAGAAACTAGTATAAATAGATGTTCCATCATTTGTAATAACAAGGACATGTAATCATTTGAAGAATGATAGTATCTATCAAGAGCATTTAAGCAAAAGAAGAGAATTCATGCAAAGTTCAGAAACAGATCACAACAGTTATCAATAACACAAGAAGGCTACCGACGAGAAGAGACAAGGTATTACTCAATCACTCAAGTTGATTACATACATACATTGTAAGCTATACAGGATCTGTTATCAGCAATTAGAGATTGCATTCACTATCAGATCAACATTTATATTATAGCTGCATTCTAACAAGTGCATCACAACAGAAATCCTTTTGTAGAAGGTGGAATTAACAATTCTTTGATAAATCTCTTAACAGAGTGCACACCTAACGGTGTTGCTAAAGCTTCAAACAAAGTAGATCCTAACAAGTCTCCACTCTAATACTCTTAACGAGGTAGATCATTAGAAGTGATCATTTGTAAGCCTTTACCAGCTCCCTTCTTATCTGCAGATAGTGATGTTTTGTGGGTAGACATCCCCACCGCATTTTTTACTTCCTAATAGGAGTTTTCTGTGATATCATATCATGTGTTATGTGTTATTTGTTTTCATGAATGTTTCTTTAATTTTTATACATGTAAAGAACTTATATTATGATTACACATACATAATAAAATATGAATAGATAGATAGCTATTTACAAATCTGATGACACAAAGGTTAATGGGCCAATCACATAAAAAGTTTTAGAGGTACTGGTTCACCCCTCCCCTCTCAATACATCATTCTAATAATTCCAACAATAGATACCCAACCTCAGATAGCCACTCACCAGGGACAGAGAGCAGCCTATTACTTTTCTTTATACCATGCTGCAATTCGAGAGGGCCAGAGAGCACTTTCTTATTCACGGGTTTCCCTGTAGTCTGAGGGAGCGATGCCTCCTCCACCTCAATTTGTACCACCTCCTCCTCCTCCTCCAGATTAGGGAGAGGGGGGAATCAAACATGATACCTATCTTTTTGTACTATTTTGTGAGATCATTTTGTATATCCAAAGCCTTTTGAGGCCATTCTTTTGCACCATTGACACTTTATATATGTATATCTGATCCATCCTGTCATTCTGATACTCTTTGTGTAGACTTCTCATATTTTTGATCTGTACCATATTTTGAGATATATATCTGATGTAGTTGTTTATGACCCTGACATGTTTCATGATTTCTATGTTTCTTTGATAGATTTGTTTGCACATGTGATGTAGATTTATCTTGGTCTCATGATGAGTTAGATTTAGATGATGACATCATTTATGCATTTTTGGTTTTATCACTGATATAAATATGTTTCAAATGATACTATGTGAATATGCAAAATTTATGCTTTTTGAGTTTTTCTTATGAAATTAAAATGTATGGATGCACTTAAGATGTAGAAATAAAATGTTATGCATAAAACGCTTTGTTTTTTGTATTTTCCTTCTGTCTCATTTTATGGATGCAAAATGTATGCTATGGATGTGCAACGATATAAATATCAGTAATATGGAATTGTTTGTAATTAACTTGGATTTTAGAAGAAAAATGGAAATCATTTTTGAGCTCAAATTTATTTTTTCTTCTTTCAAAATGCATCATGCAATCTCTTAATGCAGCTATATGCAGACTCTTAGGACTTGTCACTGATTGGCAGTTTTTGGAACATTTTTATCATCATTGGGCACTTTTCAGAATGGATACCACCTGATAGTACAACAATCACTAATACCCAGTGATATTATGAAAGTATGAATACTATGTTTACTGGATGAAATGTTGGAAATAGACTTAGGCATCAAGGCATAGAAGCCAGGATACCAAAATATTCACCTTCCTTTTACTATATCAGAATCTGTGTAAGGCAAGATATTGGACCTGTAATGACCTTGAAAATTCATATCCTTGGGCTCATTATTCTTCGTATACCTTAGTGAGAATGTGAGTTTAGACAACAGACAAGGAAATTGTTTCAACCTCAACGTAGTTTACACATAATGAAGATCAAGATATATGCAGCTATCCACTCATGGTGGCAGCTCTTATCATAAACATCCAAGGTAGGTGAAATTTATAGGATCATTTGGAACAATCACCATACATAGAAAAACCAATAAAACATTATGTCCCCTGTCCTTGTGACTCTTTGTCTTTACACAGACGTCATGGAGTAACTTGGAAGACATAACAACTATCAACTGTGAATCAATCAAATAAAATTCATAACTGCTTAGATTCCCCCAGCTAAAACATCATGGGTACATAAAGGAGTCATAATCAAACCAAGATCAAACTGTGTTTAGGTAGTATTGAGAAATACTATTGATTTATTTTTCAAGCGCAGTAGAGATTCATCAATCAAAAATTGGAATTCAAGCAATATGTGTTCCATGTCTATGTATAACTTTCTTCCTGTTTGCAATCCAATGTAGGTCTTAGGAACACCGTTTATGTTAGTGCAATGTTGTGCCAGCCTTGTTTCATGAAAGTGATAGTTTGGTGCAAGCTTCAAGAAGCATTGTGTTACAAGACAAAACATCCTATGACGACCTATCAGACGTGACCTAACATTTTAGCAAAAGATGCCCCCAATGAAGAATGACTTGATCCTAAGATAGAAATGTAGACAAATCCCTAGCAAGGATAAGATTTTTGTAAGGACACAAAGTCAGCTTTTAGCATAGGTGTAATCGTGAAGGATTAGTATCAGCAATGTATTGATATATGGAGAGCAGATCACAAGTGACGCCTGACTGCCAAGTTTTCACCGCTTGGCAAAAAAAATTTATTCTTCTTGCTACCAGGATTCCTGTTTTACCAGGTTGTCATCAAGGCACTTTCCTCTTTTTCAATTTTTTATTTTTCTTTTTTATTTTTTGAATGTTTTTGTAGTATCAAGGCACCTATTTGCCAGGTTTTCACCAAGGATACCTTTTCTTTAGGACTTTTTCCACTATTTTTGGATTTCTTCAGGATCAATTTTTTGATGTTTTTGGTATTTTCCAAATTTTCACTGTACAGGCTCTGCTAGCCCAACATCAAGCATAGAAATGCTTCAAATTTAAAGTGTTCATAGGATCTGGAAGAACATCTCCCTTAGGTGTAGCTAGTTGATAATCTCTAGTCCCAAAAGTAGCAGTGATAAGATAAGGTCCCAACCAATTAGGTTCAAACTTTCCTTTTTGTTCTCTGTTAGGCTGGTCCTTAGGATTCTCCTTCAGGATAAGATCCCCCACTTGAAATTGTCATGGTTTGACCTTTTTGTTGTACTCTTTGGAAATGCGTGATTGCTATGCATTTAGATGATTGAACACCTGTTTCCTACACTCATCAAGTATGTCTAAAGAATTCACCCTATCTATGCGGTATTGCTCATCAGTAACAAGACCTTGTAAAGATATCCGCAAAGATGGGATTTCAACCTCAATAGGTAGTACTGCTTCAGTGCCATAGACTAGGGAAAATGGCATGGCTCTAGTTGGCGTTATGATGCTTGTTCTATAGGCCCATAATGTCGGATTTAGTTGTAAATTCTAGTCTCTGCCAGACTTACTCACAGTTCTGTGTAGGATCTTGAGAATATTTTTATTAGATGCCTCAGCCTGTCTGTTACCTTGAGGGTAATAGATTGAGGAGCAATGCTAAGTGATGTGGAACTATTCACAAAGGTCATCAATGTCTTGATTTTTAAATTGGCCCCCATTGTCTGTTACAATTGAAGAGGGTATCCCATATCTATAGATAATGTAGTTTAAAATGAACATAGCCACCTGTTTTCCAGTTTCTTTGATTAGCAGCACGGATTCAACCCACTTTTTGACATACTTAGTGGCCGTAATGATGAAATTTTGTCCATTTGAAGAATTGGGATATATTTGTCCAACCAAGTTAAAGGCCCATTGCTGAAATGGCTAATGTGTAATGAAAGGTATAAGTTCCCTGGCAGGAGCATGGATGAGATTTCCATGTGTCTGACATTTATGACATGTTTTGGAAAATTTAATAGCATCTTTTTCCATGGTGGTCCAGTAATAACCTACTCTGAGCAGTTTCTTTGCTAGTGAAAACTCATTTGAATGTGATCCACATACACCTTCGTGGAATTCTTTTAATGTGCGATCTGACTCTTCAAGTTCTAAACATATAATAAGCATACTATTGAGACCCCATCGATATAAGTTATTAGTTATGAGGACATAACGTGATGTTGTCCTAATCAAGGCTCTTTTTTCATTTCTTCATAGATCATTGGGAATGGTTTGGTCAGATAGGTAAGAAATGATATTAGCATACCGAGATTGGTCTGGGGTGTTCAAAGCACAGATTACTTGGTATTCAAGGGTGTCAAAGGCTGGATAGGATAATTCTTCCACCAAGAAGTCATAGCGGAATTGATGTTCCTCCAATTGAAAAATGGATGCCAAGGTAGCCATAGCATCTGAAGCCTTATTTTCTATTCTGGGTATCTACTGGAATATGATGAAGACAAAGTAATTCTTTAGATCATCAACCAATTTTTTGTAGGGCATCGAATTCTCATCTTTCGTCTGATAATCTCCATTGACTTGATTGATAATGAGCTGGGAGTCACCATACACATGCAACTCTACAATATTCCATTCCATGGCAAGTTTAAGACCGTTTACTAATGCTTCATATTCAAAAATGTTATTGGTGCATGGAAACATCAATTTGTAGGACTTGGGTATCTTGCAGCCTTGAGGAGTTATGAACAGAACTCCTACTCCAGAGCCTTGTTCCGTGAAAGAACCATCAAAGTACATCTTCGACGGATACTTAGTTAGATGCATAATGGTCTCATCGGGGAATTCAATATTTAAAGGTTCATCATCTTGGAGCAGTGAATTAGCTAGTTGATCTACGAGGACTTGTCCTTTAATAGCCCTCCAGTCCACATATTCAATGTCAAATTTTCTCAGAATGAGGACCCACTTTGCCAGACATCCTGTTAATGCTATTTTTATTAGGAGGTACTTCAAAGGATCTATCTTTGCAATGAGCCTTACCATATGTGATAGCATGTAATGTCTCAATTTTTGTGATGCAAAGACAACTGCTAAGTATGCTTTCTCAATAATGATGTAATTGAGTTCATAGGAGACTAGTGTTCTACTAATGTAGTAGATCACTCTTTCTTTCTTCTTTTCATCCTCTTGTGTGAGAAATACTCCTAGTGATGTGGTTGTAACTGAAATATATAGGAATAATGGCTTTCCATGGATGGGTGCCATAAGAATAGGAGGAGTAGCCATGTACTCTTTCAATTCTCCGAAGTTGTCTTCACAATGTTCATCCCATTTGAAGGTGACCCCTTTGTGTAGCAATTTGGTAAAGGATTGTTCTCTGTCCGCAAGTTGCAACATGAACCTCTAGATTGATTGAATTCTCCCTTGTAATTTCCTCATTTGACTAATGTTGCGTGGAGGAGTCATCTCTAGTATAGCCTTGACCTTTTCAGGATCTACCTGAATTCCTTTTGATGAAACAATAAACCCTAAGAGCTTTCCTGATTGGACCCCAAAGGCACACTTCTTGGGATTGAGCCTGAGTTGAAATTGCTCTGTATGATCCAATATCTTTCTTAAGTCATCAACATGAGTGCTCCTTTCTTTGGATTTAGCTAAGGTGTCATCCACATAATCCTCCATGTTTTTATGCATCATATCATGGAATATATTAGTCATTGTTCTTTGATACATTGCACCTATATTCTTTAACCCAAATGGCATGACGTTCCATCCAAAGGTTCCCTATGCGCATGTAAATGTGGTCTTCTCTTGATCCTCGGGGGCAATTTTTATTTTATTATAGCCTGAGAACCCATCCATTAGTGAATACATCTGGTAGCCTGCTGTGAGGTCTATGATCATATCAATATTAGGTAGTGGGAAGTCATCCTTAGGACATGACTTGTTTAAGTCTCTGAAGTTGGTACAAATCCTGATAGATTTATCAGATTTAGACACTGGGACAACATTGGAGATCCAACCTACATAGGCAATGACTCTGATGAATCTACCTTTCAACAATTTCTCTAGCTCTGCTTTTACTAGAAGTGCAACATGAGGATGCATCTTCATAATTTTTTGTTTCACGGGTTTGATCCCGAGAGTTATAGACAAGTGGTGCATTATCAATTTAGGATTCAGTCTAGGCATATCTGTATAAGACTAGGCAAAGTTGATCTTTTTCTCTTTCAGGAACTCGGTGAACTATGTCTTCTCCTCTTCTGACAAAGATTGTGCTAGGTGTACTATTTGAGGATTTTCATCTGTGCCCAAATTAACTGGCTGTGTTGGTTCTATCAGAACTAAAGACCTTTCTTGAAAGTGCTCGGGGAGGATATCAAGGATCTCATCCTTTGGTTCCTCTGAGAGGTTTTCACCATTAGATATGTCTTTTGTTTTTACTATTTTAGGATCTGACAGTGCCACAACGTGGTTTTCACTGTCAGTTACCTTTTTCTTTTTCTTTTTCAATTTTTGATTGAGAAACTTGATATCCTCCTATGACATGTTTACACTCCTTGCATTGGTGGAAGAAGGGTAAGGTTCACAATCATTTAGGTAGCAAGCCAAGGTGTACTCATTGGGAAAGTCGAGGGTAAGAGTAGGATCCGCATTAGTCCAATCAATTAGGTTGGGGTTTGTCAAAGACAAGGAGTCAGACTCTGGGAAGGATAGAACCACGTTAGCGTCAAGACTATTATTTGACATGACATGTGCTATTAAGTTAAGTTCTTCGATGTTTAGATCAATAAGAGTTAGATCGTTATTAAAAGGGTCATTGTTAGTTATATGTGGACCGAACTCTAGTGACTCATTAGTGGAACTTTCATCATCATCTCTCCGTAAAAGGAGACTTCTTGCTTGTTTCCTCTGAAGTTCTTCTAGACTTATGAGAACACCAGACTCTCCATCAATGATTGGGGGAAGGAACTCTTCCTCCACTTCAGGAATATCAATATTGTTGGGAGTAGTGTTAGAATGTTTGATGGGTGCTGATGGAGCTGCAAACATGTGAATTACATCTATTTCAATGTCCTCAGTGGAAAAAAATAGCTCATCCCACTCATAATCATGAGAGTTAGTTACTTTGTCGTCGGACCGGTTCAAGAATTCTGCAATAGTTATTTGATGTACTCGATTAGCTACTTGTGGATCAAAGTGTGGTAAATCAAGGACATGTGTGATTGTGACTAACTGCCCCCAGTTAGGATGTGAATCTTGTTGTTAGGTTGTGCTCTTCATAGCCATTTCTATCAATGGTACCTCTGGATCATCTTTTGTTGTGTCCCCTACCTCTTGAATAGGAACTTGTGCTAACAAAGGTATGTGAATATCTTGTGGTACCTCAAAGCTTGGTACATAGCGCTCTCCTTTATAGTCAAGATTCTTTGTCCAACATGTAATAACCTTTCATAGGACCATTTTTATAGTTCTATCTCTTCTATTTCATCACTCCCTTTATCAGAGATCAGACTATCTTTTGAAGCAAGTTTGTCAGATTCATTATTAAAACCTAGTCCTATTTTGTCTCTGGTATTCCTGAACTCCATGTGCACATGCTCAATAAGTCCTCTTCCTGTGTCACTTAGAGGTCCTTTTCCTTTATATCCCATTTGTGTGAGGAGGTCGCATCCTTTACCATACTGTTCCAGGGATATTTCTACATGTTTGACCTCAACTTCCTTTGGTTCTCCTTTGTAAAGTCAGTCCAAGACTGCATGTTCTTCTGTGTTATCTAAAGAAGACGTGGATTCCTTAACCATGCCAATTTCTTTGTGGATTTCCAGCTCTTTAGACGCGGCAAGTGTGAAAGACCAGGAGGGTCTTCCATAGGATCTTGGTGCTATTGGTAATTTTGTCAGTGATGGAGTCATGTCCAGCTTGTATTCTCGCATACCTATTTCTTCAAGTTTTAAGGTTTTTCCAAAGCTTTTCATAACCATGTCCTTGGTAGTCTCAGGAGAAATCTAAGCTTTAGTCTCTTTGTTATGCGAGACTATACTACCTTCCTTGATATTGTTGCAATTATAATTGGCATCTGCAGGAATTTCCACTTCCACCCCATTATGTGGGAACTTGATACATTGGTGGAAGGTAGATGGTACAACTTGCATTTTGTGGATCCAAGTTCTCTACAATAGTATGTTGTAAGCCAGGGGTAGATCCAGAACTTGACAGATGAAATTTATTTCAATCGGCCTGACTCTAATGGGTAGAACAATAAGACCTTTAGAGGATCTTTCTTCCTCATCATAAGCTTTGATAGTGATTTTGCTTCTAGATTCAATGGTTTTTTCTGAAAGACCCAGTTTCCTGATCAGATTAAGGGTACAAATATTCAATCATGCACCTCCATCTATCAATACATGTCTAACACGGGATTTATGAATGAGGACTTCAATATGAAGGGGTTGATTATGTGGATGTGTCAATGATTTATCATCCTCTTCAGAAAAGGAGAGGTAATGTGGTGCTAAGATGTGATTAATTATCACTTGGAATTTGTCTATATCAAGGTCCTTTGGTACATTAGTGGCATGTAGGGCTTGTTCAAGAATTTACCTATGCACTATGGATATTTTAAGAAACTATAAAATGGAAATTTTAGCAGAGATTCATTGCAATTGGTCCACCAAGTCATACGTTGTTGTAGGAATAGTAACCATGTGTTTTGCTGATGTTTTGGGGATAGTAACAATAGGAACCTTGGACGTTGATGTTGGTTTTGAGGTAGAATTAGGTCCTTTGATCGTGACCTGTGCTTCGCTCCGAGTCACCGTATTTGATTGGAAATATGTGTCTTTAACACCCTTGATTGTGACCACTTTAATTGATTCATTTTTAATGTCTAGCATATTGATCACATTATCATTATTGGAGTAGGTGTATTTTACTTCATTACATTTCCCTTTAGATGCTTCCCCTTTCTCATAATTAGGGAACGATTTGTTAAATTTTGTATGATCTTCATTGGTAGTGTGTCCTTCCACTTTGATTTTGCCTCCTTCAATGAGGTCTTGAATAACATGTTTGAGTTTAAGATAGTTTTTAGTCTTGTGTCCTTTGTTTTTATGAAAGACACAGTAAGAATTATCATCCCACCACCTTGGTTTGACCGCTGGTTCTCATGGTTTGGAATCTTGGATTGTGAGAATTTTTTTGTCTAACAGTGTTTTCAAAACAGTCTCGAGAGGTTCTCCCAAAGGAGTGAATGTTCTTTGAGGCTTGGAGGTCCATGGCTAACCCTTGCTATTATCATTGTTTTCTTTGGGTATGGAATTCGTTACCTTGGCATATTTTCTTGCTTGAATGTTGTTAGTCAGATTGAATACCTCAAGTTTAGGACCAACATTGGATGCATCTACCACCCCATTGTTACCAAAATTCTTGTTCTATTTCCACCATTTAGGTTTGGAGTTGGAGTTGTTAGATTTGTTTTCACTTTGAAGAGTGATCTCCCCCTTTTTTACCATAACTTCTTTGATACAAAGGGTGTTCTTGATCATCCTGTCAAAGCTAGGGGAGTCTTGCATTTACAATCCATAGTTTAACACAAGTACCAAGTTATTGACAAAGATTTCCATTTTTGCGTATTTGAGAATAGCTCTTGAATACCGTGCAAATATTTTCATCCATCTTTGTAGAAAGTGGGTAAAGGATTCACCAGTCTTTTGTTTAGTGTTACACATATCCATCATGGTCACATCGTGTTGTATATTATAGGAGTAATGTTGGATAAATTGTTGAATTAACTCCTCAAAAGTTGTGACCTTAGGTGTAAGATTTGAGAACCATTCCATGGAGTTTCCTCCTAGACTTCTAGGAAAAAGCCACACGAGGTAAGTAGGTTCATGCATGTACTCTATGCTAAGAGCACAAAATTCTCTAACGTGGTCATGTGGATCGGTCTCTCCTCTATACTTGTCATATTTTGGCCTTGCCATGTTGTCAGGTAATGGAACCATAGTGATACTCTTTTCAAAAGGAAATGGACAAATGGAGTCCACAGAGTATTTTGTCTTGGGTTTAGCCTTCTCCTGTTTGAGAGTCATGAGATCTATTTGCATGAAGGTGAGTTTTTTGGCGAGAATAGATATAGGAGTCGGCACCTCCTTTTATTTTAGTTGTTCCACATTATAATCCTTGGGTAACTTTACGCCAGTGGATTCTAGATGGAGAAAGTATTTCTCTTTATCTTCGTCAATCATTTTTTCCATTGTCTTTTGGAATTTCTTATTCTGTTTGAGTTTATTGTACTCTTCTTTAGTGATGTCTTCCTCACTGCCTGATTCAAATATAGGATGGTCAAATGTGGGTTCTTCTTCTTCATCGATATCTTCGTGGTTTTGGTTTTTTCTATTGTCATATTCATCAAAAGCCTCACTCCATCCATGAGTGGACCTATCCATTTCTGGAGAGTCTAGATCAAGTAGGGAACTGCGAGATGTTTCTCCTTGAAAGTGTAGTGATTTAGGAAGTACTCTCGATCCTTTAGATGTGTAGTTGTTGTGTCTTATGTTAACCATGTTTTTGTATCTCAACTTCATCAAAGTTTCCCGATAGTGTAAGGTAGTATCTCAAATCATTCAAGTGAGTGTGTCTAGGTGGAAGTATTGTTTGTGTTTTAGTGGAAGTAAATGATTCTAGCATCAGAGGGTCAGAATGCCCTAATAGTGAGCTGGGAATCAAGTTGTTTTAAAAAGCAGATAGACCACACGTATTGAGACTGATTGCAAGAAACTAACAGGACATGCAAGGTAGATTTCTGAAAAGGTGTTTTGACGCAGCAATAGGGAGACCAGAAAAGACAATAGGGACAGACTAAAGAGCCAAAAGGGTATCCAAATCAACTGAGTTTTCTTGAGAAACTATTCTGCAAGTTTCCACTGTCCTAGATGCAAGCTCCTCAATGTGAGCCAGGAAATACAGGATATGAGCTTCTGATGGACTAAATGCAACCTTTTATCCTAGATGTGATTAAGTGCTTACCAAATGCGAGTTAGGATACTAGATGCGAGCCAGGATACCAAATACGAGCCAAGAAATCTTGGATGTGAGTTTCTGATGTCTCTGTCAGATTTTGCCAATTTTGAAAATTTTGTCTTAGAAGTGCGTGAAGTTTTTTTGATCCGTGATCGTGTTCAGAGGCTTTCCGTTGAGTGAAAAACACATGCGTAGACCAAGGATTGAATTTTGTTGCTTGTTTTGAAGGATTTTATCTTTTTAGTGATCTTTTAGATATATCAAGCAGATTTGCATTGTTAGGGGAACAAACACATCCTTATGCCCTAATTTCTAGGTAGAGGATGAAAATCCTTGCTCGTTGACTTAGGTACAAACTCAAATGCTAATCAGAATAAAACCATCACCAAGCACACAATGACTCCAGTCATGATACTGTATTATCTAAATCCAAATGCAAGTGAGGGCACGATATGATGAGTGTCTTAGGGCAATTACTTTTTGCCTTGCACAAGGATGATCACCCTTTCGGGGATGAATCAGGTAGTTTGTCTATGAAGTTCATTGTTTATGATGGGGCAATCCGTTCAAAACCATCTCTCATATAATTTCACAAGGAGAAATTTAGGCGTATAGCCCTATGAGTACTCAAATATGTGTAGTCTCGCAAGCAAGATTCAAGCGGCTCCACTCTACACATACCCAAGCATGTTCAAGGAATGATGTCAAAATTTAGAGAACAAAATCGGCTCCATTTTTTGAGTCTTTGGCCTACGAGGAAAAAATTATTTATAGTGAGTTGGAAGGGTTGGCGTAAAACCTGTCCTCACTTGGGTCATTCTCGGGAGATTTTTTCCTCAACCGGCAAGCCCTCTACTGTTAAATAAGCATACAAAGGATTGGCGAGCGTAGGATGTCTAGATTTCTAACTCTTCAAAAGAAGAAGAGCATACTCTCTTAATCCATGTTGTTTTCTCCCAAAACACTCAAATCAACGTTCATTCCCTCAAGCTATGTTGAGCTTGATTTAGATATTCCTAAGTTAATAAAAATAGGATGCGTGAAAGCAAATTTGTTTTGTTCAATTACCTGTAATGTTAAGTGATTTTGTTTTTCAATTTTAGATCCCAAAATGAATTAAATGATGTAGCTTTTTCAATTATCCCACAAGATTTAGTGACTTGCTTGTTCAATTTTAGATCCCTAAGTGAATTAAATGATGTAACTTGTTCAATTATCCCACAATATTTAATGATTTGCTTGTCCAATTACTGATTTCCAAACAGAATTAAAGTGTGAGTTTGTTTGTCCATTTATCCCCAAATTCTTTTACAAGTATTAAACCAATGTCTGATTTACCTTTAAAGGAAAAGAGCATAGTAATCTGGTCGATTTAACAAATGTTGAGAAAATGTTTAAAGTTTTGAAAAAAAATCTTTGTAAATGGTTAGTACTGAAATCAATTTAAAAATACCTGTAAACACACACATTAGCCAAGTCTTCTTACTTCCTTATCAGTAACTTGCAAGCACTCGTTAGGCTATCAAAAGATCAAATCAACAACTGGTTAAAGTGTTAGGGGTTAGGCAATGAAGTTCACAAAAATTTCAACCAGATGCGATCCAAAATTATAGGAAATGATGCAAAAAACCAGATGTGAGCCTGTGCTACCAGATGCGATAGAATGTTTACTAGATGCGAGCCTATACTGAAAAATGACCTAGAAAATCCCAGATATGTGCCTAGATTTGTGCGGTGCGAGGGCGTATCCCGGATGTGAGCTTTGCCTACCAGAAATGACTCTGGACCTGAAAACTGGGAAGACAAATTAGTTTAAAATGAAGTAGAAATGAGGCAAAATCCAAATTCGAGCCCCACGGTGGGTGCTAGAAATGTGTGTGTGAAATTGTGCACCTGTTACCTGCGACACAACACTTCAATAGATCATTACTTTAGTAAAAATAGGGTTATTAAAGCATAGAAATCAACTAAAATTGATCTATTGCTTTCTAACTAGGAGTGTGAAAAACAACATAATAGCCCTCAGATTATGCCTTTTCAGTGACATATACAACCTAGCATGAAAGATTCTATTAAAACTAAGAAAGATATCCCAATAACATGCATTCTAGTTCTAGAAATCAAGATTATAACAATGCATAATCATGGAAACTAAAATGAAACATGAATCTATATAAATCCTAATAGCATAACAATACATTTTCAATCTAAAATTCAGGCTTATTTGAGCTCAAAAATTCCTTCTATTTATAGAAGAATTGAGGAGAGAGAGGGGGGACAAGGGTCATTATTGGAGTTGTAAAACTCATTAATGAGGTGTAAGAGGCTTTAAATGCCAAAGACATTAAAGAAGCATGGTGGAAGGCATATGCATTAAATGCAAGCATTTAAGAGGCATGGTGAGGGTGTAAGAGGCAAGCTTGAGAAGGTGGACTTAGATAGAATCAAGCTTGAGAAAGTTGACTTTCTCAAGTGGGTTGAGTTCCTAATCACAGTTTTAGGAATGTGACATCATTAGGAGGTGGGTTAGAATGGGATTAATATTAGGATTAGATTTAGCATGAGGTGAATAGGTTGGGACGGGTTTGAACCCAAGGTCAAGATGGTTGAGGTAGGTTAGGTTAGGGGTTAAAGGGAATATTAATAAAATGAATTATATTAAATATATTCATTCAAAAATAAGAATATTAATTATTTAAGCTTTTTATTGCTTTAGACAATTAATTAGGACTATAGCCAATTAATTAGATTAATTTAGGTTAGAAGATAGGCTTTTTGCAAGTGATTTGATATAATAGGGATTTATTTAATTCCTTTTAAATTAATTATCTTAGCCATGTATTGATTTGAAATGTTTTGATTTAAATTGATTTGATTTGATTGGCTTAGGTGATTAATAAAATTTAGTGATTAGATCACTGAGGAGATTAAATTAGATTTGAATGAATTATGTCAGCCGATTGAAGAGTTGTCTGAACATAATTGGGGGTATGATCACACTTAGGGCAAATAGGGTCTATGGTCAAAGCATACCAAATCCATGTGGTTATAGTAAGTAGCTAATATTTGTGTTTAGTTTATGAAATAATTTTAGTCTTGACAGAAGACTTATAGAGTATTATTCTAAAATTTTCTAGTGTTTAAGAGTAGTTGGATTATTGATCATGTATTAAATATTCTTGATGAATATTTAATATATGTGAAATTTATCTAGATATAGTTTTTTAGACAATTGTATAATTCTAAAAAATATTTATTAAATATAATTTTAATAATTAAAATGCAATAATTTATTTTATTAAAGGATAAATTCATGTGAATTATAACTTAATGAAACATAAGTAAACAAATTTTATTTAAAAGTTAATTGAAAACAAATAATCAAAATAAAATAAAATAAAGGTTTTAGATTAGAATTTGTTTGATTTATTTTAATTTTTAACATTTTTTTAATAATTGAGGGTTGATGATATATGACATATCATGTCATTAATGAATGTACTCTATTGTTCCACACACACACACTCGATTTCATCTACAAGAAAACACTTGTTAAAGGTAAATAAACTAGTGTAGTATACTATATTTATTTATATTAATTAAAAAATGTAGACATCTAGATGTCCCAAACATCCCTTGAATTTGAAACAAAGGGATCACATTAGACACATTAGTTGAATTTTGCATGATAGGGAATATACTATAGTTGAAATGGGGGGTTTGATAGAAGACTTGTCCTCATGTAAAATAATCCTAAACAAATAATTTCTCCCCCTCTACCTCCTCCTCCTCCTCCTCCTCCTCCTTTTTCTCATTATTCTTCTCCTCCTCATGCTTCTCTAACTCTTTCTCCTTCTCCTTCTTCTCATTCTCCTCCTCCTCGTCCTTCTCCTTCCTCTAGGACTTGACGTTTCAAAATAAGTTTTAGGCAACTATGAAATTCTAGATAATCTTCCAAGGGATTTGGCTGGGATGAAGGCTTGTCAAAATAATGGAAGAGAAAGAAATTTTAAGAAGAATGAAAAGAATGAAAACTTAAACAAGTATTAATCCAAGAAAATGAAATGTTGGAAGATTTTACCATAAGCCAAAGGAGAGAAAGATTTCAAGATAAACCACAAAGCACTTCAAGAATCCAACAATGAGCCAAGAGATTTTGGTAAGGGGAAAAGCAAAGAAAAACCCCTTTGTGAATAATAATATGGAAAAAAGCCTAAAGGATGAGAGCAATGAGCTCAATACAATAATGAGAGCAATGAGAGATTCAGAGAGAGAGGAGAAGATTATTCAAGCAAGTGTGAGAGAGACATCTCTTAAGTAGAGATGAGTGGAGGAGTTTGCATGTAACTCCCTTCTCCTATGGATGCCACATTCATATTGTGTGTGTGACAAATGTGTGATTCCTCTTAAGGAGGAATATCTATTTTCCTTATTAAAGGAAATACAAAATAGTGACATGTCCTCTTACATGGACTAGAGGACAAATACAATATAGGATACCTTGGTTTATCC
>MU227996.1:579163-618631 GCA_018584345.1 Thuja plicata | reverse complement strand
TGAAGTGATAAGTTTTCTTGTAAAACTGTCTCTGAGGTTGAACATAAGATTGGAATGATCTTGACTCTATTGCCCGTGATAGAATAAGGCACTGGTCTAATCATTATTTGGATTATAGTTATTCAGTAAATTGTTATAGTTTTGTGATATCTTATCTATCTATTTATTTTAATTTACATCAATATTTACTAAACATTCTTTCAATTACTCAAAGTATTTCAGTTTAAAGTTTATGATATATTGCTTACAATTTGATTTATTCAAGCCTACTTGCCATGCTTTGAGAGACAGAAGTTTGAGTTCCATACACAAGTTATATGCTATAAAAATCCTGTTCAGGTGAAGGTTCACCCGCCTTGGTCCTGCAGAGCCAGAAGTTTAGGGGAAGAGGATCATAATCGATCATTCCCGTTAGTTGTCCAAAAACAATTGGTTTTCTAAACATTGGATTGGCAAGTCCATAGCAAATCCAATTTAGCATTTTTGGGCACCAACAGATTGGCGACTCTACTGGGGAGTTGTTCAAAAGAACCTTTTTGTATTTTACCTAGAAGCTCTGGTGATATATTTAAGACTCTACTGGGAGAAAAGAACTCAAAAGACAGTAAGTATTTTCCTTCTGATAAGAAGGTGGTGACTCTATTTAACAAAGCATTTTAGTCAGTGACTCTATTGAGGGAGAAGACTCAGAAGGAGATGGTGGATTGTTTTTTCAAATGTATCCATTATTTCAAAGAAAGCCTTTTATTCCATATGGTATCAAGCCATTGGATCTTAGGAGATTTCAATGCATCCCAAATAAGTTATCCCCTAAAATTTCACAACTTCTACCAAAGTTCAATGGAAAATGGGATGAATCAACACTACAACACTTGGATGCATTTTATACATTCATAGAAGATTATGAGGTTTCTACAGAGGATCGGGTGATGAGGATATTTGTTAGGATGTTAAAAGATAATGCCAAACAAGTATATGAATCACTACCCACACAATCCATCTCATCATGGAAATAGTTTGAGCAGTGGTTTCTTGATATGTTTCATGATGCCAATGGTGAAGAAGAAAACATGTGTTATGAACAAGAAAGAGAGACAAATTATATTTTGGAGGAAGAATCTAACATGTCCCCTTTGGATACATTCTTTAGTTTGGAAATATATAAAGGTGAACTTGCACTAAAGTTGTTCATGAGAATGATAAAGATCTATCAGGAAATACCTTCGGATATCAGGCCTTTGGAAAGGGAATTAATGGATAAACTTTGTGAGTTAGGAATCTACCATGATTCTCAACTACTAGCTTTTCTTGAGAAAATATGTGAAGTATTGAGGGAAGAAAAGAATAATAACATTGAGATTGAACAAGATATAATGACTGATGTTGAAACTATGGATTCGTGGGTTATGATGAAATGAAAGATAGTTCGAGTTTGAAATCTAAATGCAAAGACACGATACGTCTTCTTAACAAGCAGAGATAAATCTGTATTTTTCTTCTATTGTGCAATAGTCATTTTTGTTATTTTCTTTACAATCAAGTCCTTCAGATAAACAAATCGACATTCTTTAAAGTGATAGTTTTGATTTGTGCATATTACAATTTAAGTTTATGTTTTGTATATTCAATTATTTCTTTCTCATTTTCGTATGGTTAAAATCTTATTGATTAAAATATTGATCAATTAGTCCGTCATTTGATAAATAGTATTAAATTGATATAATTTTAAACTTTTTTAGTTATATGTGCATATTATTACGCCTTTAAGGTGATAAGCTTTCATTTTCAAAGCCATCTCTGAAGTTGAACGTAGGATTGGAGAATTATCGACTCTATTTGCCCATTATTGGAATAAAGCACTGGTCTTTCTTGTTATTTGAATTCAGTATTAGGTTTCATTGTTTCAAGTTTTTGAATTAATCTTTTATTTCATCTAATTCAGTTCATATTTCAATCATATCAAGCAATATTAAATACATTACATTTCATTAACACATATGTTTTCAGTTTTGTGATCTTATTAACACATTGAGAAGCAGGAGTTGAAGTTATCAGTTATCCGTTGTAGAAAATTTCTAAGAAGAATTTGAAGATAGGTTTTAAAGTGCATGCCCACCAGCCTTGGTTCTGTGGAATCAGAATTGTAGGAGGTTTTTGAAACCTCGTTCGTTGGCAAATCGATCATATTTATCTTCATTGGATAAATGAAATCCGTTAGGAGTCCAATATGTTGATTTGAGCACCAACAAGACCTAGGATGTAGGATAGATAGAGACAAGACCAAGACATGAAGAATTCAGATGATGTAGATGAACAACTCCAAAAACTAGAAGACCTCTTAAAGGCAATACATAGATTTCTAGACTTCATCATGCTTCTCTCTTACTTTCTTTTCTGCATATGTCCTCTAAGTTTCAGTATGCAAGATGTAACCTTGAAGGAACACATGTCTAATACATTCAGTTTGAATGCACAATGTGATGATCATTTATGAATTTTAAAGTGTGGAACTGATCAATACTTAGAGTACAATCCAAATTTGATAATAAGAATGTAATAGAAATGTATTCATTTTCATTAGTTGCATAGTAGTGACAAAGAGATGTATATTTATGAAATTTTTTACTGTTATGATTGATATCCCGCATGTGAAAAATTTAGGTAACAATTCTGGTGACCTCTAATGGATGTATGCCTACTTGACATTGGGACCATTAGCCTAAAATAGTCCATTGGGAATTGAGTCTATTAATCACCTATGGAAACCCTAAACCTAGACTGTGAATATAAGAAAACCATTTCCCAATGATTGCGTGCATGTTTATGATTTGTGGTAGTGAAGCAAAAAAATTCATTATCACAAATTGTAAATGTATTCTTGATCATTGAGGAATTATTTCCTTGTATTTGCAGATTTTTACATAAACCTTGGAAGACCTTGAATCTTGAAGACTTATTGAAAACTAGGAAAACTAAAACTATAATTGACCCAATTGTGCTTGACAACACTTAGGGAAACTGGAAAACTAACCTACCCTAACCTAAACAACCACAAACTATGCTAAACAAAACCATTTAATGGTTCATTGAAATATTTTCCCTTTCTCTTCAAATTGCAATGATGCACATGTTTATTGGAAAATATAGGAAGATAACTGAACAATGAAGAATAAATAACCAGCTCATGCAACATTTCATAAAGAGAGGAAGTGTTTTGACTTACTTCACTCTGCTGATGGAAGAAATCTAAATCAACATGTTGCACTTGATCTTCCTCATCAATCTCCTCACAATCAGGAGTTGCTGTAAATGAGGACTCTTCTCTTCTCTCCAACAAGGTCAGATGCCTAATTGGACAGCCTCTGGAGAGTATGAACCTATAGCCTTCCTTGCTGATTTCGTTACTTTTCTCTGGTTCCTCATGGTTGTCCCTCATCATTAACAGCCATGTGAGCACCTCCTCCATGGTCAAAGGACCATCATCTTCTATTAAATAAGCTAGGAGCTCATCAAAACTATTGATCCACTGGGAATTAGGAGCACTTGGTTCAAGCTCGCATTCCTGCACACAATCTATAGAAAGAATATCCTCCACAATAGAGAACCCTTCAAAAGGTACATATTCTGGTATCTCAATAGCAAGATTCACACAGAAATCTATAATAATTTTATCAAAACAATTCTCTAAGCTTTGATCAGCTTCTTTATCATGAACACTTTGTTGTGTTGATGTGACTGGAATCTCCTCTTCTTTCTCTTGATCAACAAAAGAGGGTAACTCCTCAAAGAAAAGTGTAACCATATCCTCTTTCTCAAAAGAGTCTCCTATAGAAAATCATGCAGTTTGTTCACTATTCATCTCAAAATATGCAGGCAGATTTGTAACTGAATCCAATACCTCTTGTTTTATCATATTTGAAATAATAACCTCCTTCTTAGCTCCTTGATCTTGAAATGACTCACATGGGGTATCCTTGAAAAGATTTGGCATCTGAAAGCCAGGATGCTTAGTCCATGAGGGCCACCATTGAAACTTGGTATCTTTCTCATCTGGTTCTGCTACATAAAAATTTTCAGATTGAGGATCACTAAAGTGGGTTGGTTGACCATGCTCACTCAAGGGCTCTTGCAAGGGCTATCTTATTTCTTCTGTAGGCTTATAACCTGGAATCTCCAGCTTGGATCCTTCTTAGATTGTAGGCTGACTAAGGGCACATGAAGCTGCTTGAGATTCTAGCTCCCTTAGTCTTTCCATTAACTGCCTCATCTTCTCCTCTTTATATGCAACTTTCTTGGCAAACAACTCCTACTCATACCTTTGGGCCTCCATCTCTTGCTAGTGTATGTGATATTGATAAGATATCTCCTCTTGATGCATGCCATACTCTTTCTCTTTCTCCACAGATCTCAGTTGTTCTTGAAATTTCCTCAAAATATCATCAAGGCTCATGTTCGGAACATGCTAGGGATAATTCTGAGAATCATTAAAGAAACTTCCTTGTGGCTGCTGATAGGCATGCTGCCAAGAAACATGCTACTGGGTTGGAGGGTGGTAAGCATGAGATGAATGTTGTCCTTCAAATTCTGGAACAAAAATAGCAGCTTTGCTGTATTGATATGATTGATATTTAGTGAACGGAGGAACACCTTCATAAAATGGAGGATATAGTAATCCATCTTAGGCACCAAATCTGCATTAAACCAGTAGATATAACCTTAGAGTCGCCAGATATGCATAACATTGACCTCCTAAAGGCTTGCAACCTGCTGGATGTATATCAAAAACCAGCAAGAACTGTAAAATCCATGACCTTTTGGTCCCACCAAGCGTGCCAAAAACTGTTGAGGTTTAAAATTACCACCCCAACTCAGGCATTGGGTCTTTGATAGTACTCTATTCTAACAATGGAAACCTTCTCTATTTGTGGGTGGAAAATGATTAAGGAGTCTTTGGATTCTAGGCCGGTTCCTATTAGATATGGGATATCACCTCCTGATTGATAACTTAATGAGGAAAGGGAAGAAGCAAGATTTTAAAAAAAAAACTTGAAAGTAAAGATGGGGTGACACACCAAAATGAAATCAGGCTTTGTTTGGAAAATAATGCAGAAATCATAATTCATATACCAAAGCTTGATACTTTGAATCTCTGATCAACATATAGGTTAAAAGACTTGGATACTAGGGTATAGACCACAAATAACTTAATCAGTCAACAGAAATACATATTCTTCACAAGGTTTGAATTTTGTTTGCATAGAGGAGGAATAATGGACATTCACTTCTCCTAGCTACCAAAATGATTAACACTTATGAAGAAAGATGAAAACAGGGTTTGGAATACAAACTCAAAAGCATATAAAGAAAATAGATTGTCTACTTTATTTTCCTCCAAAAATCTGACAAATAGGTTACAAATGATATCTCCAAGGCATTAAGGAACAATATGCTCACTTTTATCCCTTTCTCCAAAATATGCAACTCTCCAATATTGAATAAGAGGTTCAAATATATAGCCACTAAGGCTAATCTTGAAAATGAAATCCCCTTCCAAAACTCTCTTCAAAACAGATAGATCATCCTTATTTTAAGGCCCAAAAGATGCCTACAAATTAGCCTCCAACAAGCCCCTCCAAAATAGAATATCCGTAAATCTAAGGCATAACCGATGCCTAAAATTTAGCCCCTCTATTGATCCCCTAAAGTTGGTGATTTAAATATTTACATCTTTTACATAATTATCCAACTTCTGATAAAATACATTACAAAATCCATTAAAATCTAACTCATAACATAAACCCAATCTATATTTGCATAAAAAACCTAACCCATAGCTTAAACCTGATTCCAAAACCCTAACTCCACAACATACCACCCAACCATTCCATAAAAATCCTAACTCCATATGCAAAGTCGATCCCTAGCTAAGCTAATCAAGCGTAACTTGATCACAGTTAATGGGCGACATGACTAATACAAAATGAAAAAAAATCTCTAGTTTGTTGTGGCACTGTAGTCACCCAAGCATTAAATTTTCATTCGTACTTTGATGGACTCCAAATCCCTATCCAACTTGACATAGGTATATTTTGCCATTTCATTTTTACATTCTGCAGTTTTGGGGAATAAGTTAGGGTTGTCTGCTGCCATGTCTGCAACTTTTCATCATTTTCTTGGCTTCGTTTGTGTCATGGGACTTGAACTACAAATAACACTGAAACTTCATCACCATGAAACATGGCACTTTATATTCCTTTATTGAACTTGGTCTCTAACCACGACGTCTCTTGGAATTGGGAGTCTTATCTGCAGGCTTCTTCAAAACTTGAAGTTTCATTGTCATGAAATACGCTCTGTGTTTCTGTATGTTCCTAGGCGGCTTGGGGGTTTATACTCATTGCTCTGAACTGGAGTTTCTATTCAAATGTATGAGAGATAATAACGATTGCAAATTGGAGTTTAAAAACATGTATGCCTTTACACATGGCGCTTTATCTGTGGATTTCTTCTTTGAATGTCGCTGCAGTTTTGGGCACATTACTTGAACAAGAGTTTTAAAAGATTTGAGAGCTCGGTCTCTTGATGGAGTGGGATTCTAGACCGCAGCTTTCAACTAGAGTTAACTTGAAAAGCTCAGGCTCTCTCTATGTAACTTCTGTAGCTTTATTTTGTATTTCATGCCATGACATATGGCACCTTATTGGCTTCTCTCCACTGAAGCTCGGGCTTCATCACAACTAATGATAATTCCCATCTAAACTCACATATAAGTTTCCCTCCTGCCTTTTCATTTATATTTTGTATTCGTTTGAAAATAACATTGCATAGTCTAGTTTTCTTTGAAGTCTCCAGTTATGGCTTTTAAGTCCACCATATTCATTGCATTGATAATTTGGGATTTTTCTTGGGTTCTTATCTATGCTATTTCAGTTGCAAATGCTGTTATGACCAATTCTGTATCTGGCTGTTCATTTTTTATGTTGTCATCTCCATTCATTCTTCTCGTTGTTTGAGCTCCCTATTTTTTAAATACACATCTTTTGAAAGATCAAGCTGAAAATGTAGATTTTCTATTATTAGAACTGGTCTTTGCACTAATTTTCAATAAGTACTTGGGGTGGTTTCCTTTGAAATTTCAGCTCCTTAATTAGATAGTCTCCTCCATTAACTGTCTATTGTCATTGAATGGTAACATAATCTGAACACCCACATGGCTTATCCTGCACATTTAGATGTAAACTTGTTAAACATGTGTAGGATGTCATTTGTTTTAGTTGGAGATGGACTCTAGTTTATCTTATGTTGGCTCCATTCAATTTCCTTTCTTCAAATATGACAATAATGTTAAGCCTAAAACACAAAACATTTTCACACTGTGAAGGCCATGAGCATTTTTTGTTTGAGCGGAAAACATTACATGCTTGATTTTCATCATAATGTAACTTGTGCTTTGTCTGTATTCATTACTGTCTGAATACTTTTAAATATGTAGTTTTTCTGTGTAAGAAATGGAAGTTTAAATAGCATATAAATACACATGTTTATTCAAATTTTTTTGTAAAACATCACCCATGGGGTTCGAGCACTGGCTCGTGACTCCCATGGGCAAAATTTACAACATGAAGTTCATCCAAACATGCACATCTCCTTTTTTGTGCCTACTCAACACCATCCCCTGCATGTACTAAACTTTCAATTTTTTTTCAAATATGAAAACTATATTAATAACAATATCATTTTCTCTGGGGGATGCATAATACTACTACTTCAACACACCAACACAATGCTATTTCTCTATATTTGATATCAACGGTGTTAAAATACACATTGTCCTTGTTCTTTGGTGGAACCATAAACATCACTACATTTGCATATGCATAATCTAATCTTTTGACAACATTGTCATTTTATTTTGTATAATCATGCATTGCATTTGATGACTTTGCACTGCCTTAGCACCACCTTGTATCCACATCTTTATTATTTAATATGCACATTGCTCTTGAATATGCACTTTTATGAACTGTATCCTCCCTTGTATATGCATATCAATTTTTTGCAAAAAGGTAAATCACAGTGACAAGTACCTTTTATATACTTAAACAACACCATCATTTAATTTTCTATATATATGCACTATTTTCAAAAACTGCATCTTCATATGCACACAACTCACATTGATATTACTATAGTTCAATCATACTTTAGATTTCTCTTATTACTTGCATAGTTTGAATATTGGCACATGTTTATGAGGTTCGAGCACGAGATCGTGATACTCATAAACAAATTTTAAATATAGAAAAGGGTTTCGTAAAGATGTCTTTTTGATGTTATTATTTTATCAATGTAAATGCATACCTTTCTACTACATTGGTATCATCAGTTAATATGTATTTTAGGGAGTTTGACTGATGTATGGTGTTCTTTAGTGAACTATGTATTTCTTAGATCCAATTGGATCTAACATCTTTTCCTCCATGATGATGCAGGAAATAGAACCAACATAAGACCTAAGATGTAGGATAGGCAGAGACAAGACCAAGACATGAAGACTTCAGATGATGTAGATTAACAACTCCAGAAATTAGAAGACCTCTTATAGGCAATACATATATCTCTAGACTTCATCATGCTTCTCTCTTACTTTCTTTTCTACATATGTCCTCTAAGTTTCAGTATGCAAGATGTAACCTTGAAGAAACACCTATCTAATACATCCAATTTGAATGCACAATGTGATGATCATTTATGAATTTGAAAGTGTGGAACTGATCAATACTTAGAGTACAATCCAAATTTGATAATAAGAATGTAATAGAAATGTATTCATTTTCATTAGTTGCATAGTAATGTCAACGAGATGTATCTTTATGCAATTTTTTACTGTTATGATTGCTATGCCGCATGTGAAAATTTGGGTAACAATGCAATTAATAGATATTTTTTATTTCTACTAATGTTGCTTGTGATGATTCATGGATTACTAATGAAAGTTCCTCCTACAACATGAATCCTAATAAGGAGTGGTTATATCACTTTATATCATGGAATTATGGACATGTATTTCTCAATAATATTCTCAAAATTATTGGATAGAGAAAAGTAAAGCTAGTTTTGAATTATGAGAAACTAAAAATTCTTATCAATGTGCCGCACATTTTAAGAATTGTCAGGAATTTTTTTTTTATATTTAAAAGTAATGATGTTGGAGTGTTTTTCACTTAATTTATAAGAATACCTTAAGGTAGTATATAAGAATGGTTCAAGGTGTCCGCCCTTGGTTTTCTTGTTATGTGGAACATGATACTTGGGTTTGCGACATGGCTTAACCACCTCCCATGGATTCTATAAGTCTAGTATTTGTATTAGTGATTAATAGGTCAATTGTTTGGTGCAACCACAACCAAAAATTGGTATTAGAGCCTAGGTCATGGGTTTGAACCTCGTACCTGTGTTGGGGGGGATTGGTGCAAGGTGTGTTCCCTTCATCTCCCTATGATGTGAAACATGATGCTTGGTTCATGACATGGATTAAACTCCTTCTGTGGATTGTACAAGTCTAAAAGAGACTCAAGACATATCAAAATAAAATATGGAACACTTTCACATTTTTAGGTATTTTTCAGTTGATTGGTTTCATAGATTAGAAAACACCACAACAAATTATTAGTGGTTGCAACATCTAGATTGGATATATAGAGGTGTTGATGAGGATAACTATGACAATTAATATATAATTAATTGGTCTTTAAATATTACCAATAAATAGTTATCTTTCTAAATAACATTAATGAGTTTGAGAATCACATAATTGAAGGGAATCCTATGGTATAAATGAAGCTTTGGAACAAAATGTCATTTGGGAATGAGATTATACAACTAAAGACTAATCTTATTCTAATAAGTTTAAATGTATTTGAAATAGTGTTTAATATTTTAATTTTTTTTATAGGAAAAAACCATTCCAAGAAGAATACATATAAGAAATTGACATGCAATCAAATTTCACACCCATGAATAGTTTCTATTGAACATAAGCTAAATCTTACATAAAAATTGTCTACTTTTTTTTATTGATGAAATATAAGGAATACTTCTCCTAATTGGTTGTGTGACGAGCTCAAATACCATAGGAAGGAGTCACTATATATCATATCATAGCATAACAAATACCTTTTAGAAGCTAAATCTTTTGAAGGGAAAACAACCTATTTTGACATCTGTGAAGACACCCCCCCGGGCTCTCCAAAGGTAGTCTCTTCGCATACTAGCCCAATGAATCTTGCGCAAGGATCAACATCATTTGTGCCTTCTCTCGGCCCTTCTAGAGCCCCCTTCAATCCAAATGTGGGCAGACCTACTAAGATATGGATGAAAAATAGGTCCAAATACAAATTGATCACCCTAATGTAGGGAAGGACCCAATGTCTGTTGTTCTCCCTGAACATATGCTCTAGCACCAGATTAGGCTTCTTTTCCAGATAGCTCTGATTGGTAAGTGTGCTAACTCTCTTTTTACATTTCTTGTAATTAAAGCTTGGGCATCTGAAACTTGGGTAGGCCTGCAAGATCTTTTTATGTTGGATATGGAATCAAATTTTTTCAGTGCTTTATTCAAATCCAAAGCAGCAGGAGACTCTATTCACAATGAGAAAGGGTGGTTTTTTCAAGGTTCTAGCCTTATCACATTTATTTGGACTCCAAATTTTGGTCCACATCCTAAGACTTGTCATTTTTCCCCCATTGGATCTCATTTCCCTCACTCCCTCTAGAATATTGGGACCCAAATATAATTAAGGTGTTGGCTAACAAACTGGGGATTTTTATCAGGAATGACCCCTCCCTTTTTAATTCACTCACATGGAGGTTAGGGTATGTATCCTCATTGAACATTCAAAGGATTTCCCCTTGGAAGTCCAAATTAAATCCAAATGGGGTTCTCGGGCACAAAGGTTAGTGACCCAAGAGGAGAAGATTATTCATGAGTGCCAAGATAAATTGGGTCATCTGAATACCCATTTCTAGGCCTCTGGGGTAGCTAAGGTTGAAGTATGTAAGGATCACACCTCAAATTCCTCCTTATTCTCTCTATCAGGAAAAGATAGGGACAAATCTCAGGATTGTGCTCAGGGAACAGAAGAGCAGTCCTTTACAAGTAGGCATTTTGCCATGTACTATGGAGGGATAATTGCCAATTTCTTTACTCTGCTCCATCACTTTTTACGGATGTATTATGCCTCTCATATTTTAGTCCTGAGTCTCTAGATCATGGGATGTAGGCCAAGTAGACAACCTTTTTCTTCTTCTCAAAAAACTCCAAAACCAGGACAACAGTCTTGGGCTAGAAATATGAATTATGAAAATTTTCATGAGCAAACTAAGAGCACAAAACACACCTCAGGCATCAGATATCTAGTTGTAGAAGTAGTTGAGGAAAGACTTATTCTTGTAGATTTGGGGGATCTCCCTCAAATTCCATCCTCTATTTCCCAAATGGAAAGAAGACCTACCATGGCCTCTGTTACTCCTGCTTCTAGCCCCCAAACCAAGGAATGAAACCTTCCCCATCTAGAGTATGTTCAGGTCTTTTCACCTAGAGAGGTTACGCAGGTTCACCGACTTCTTCCAATGAGGATAGAGGAATTTCAGTGGATAAGCAATACCCAGGACTCAAATTTGGCCAATCTGGTTAGGGATCTTATGATGGAATTGTTAATATTGAAGGTTGGAGAAAGTAAAATTGATAATATCCATAGTGGATTAGATTCCCAATAGGATTCAGATTTGGAAGATCAATTCCAACCTATACTACAGGGAGGAAATGCACCAGAGAATGTTGTAACTGAGAATGTAGTTACATGCTCAATTTTCCAAACAGAGTTAGATATTACCAAGTCTGCAAAGATTAGCTCTCATAAGAGACTAAGGGTTAGGTCGTCAAATTTTTCCAAGCTCAAGGAGGAGATAGCTATGGGGAACATAGCTAACCTTAAATTTCCAAAGGACCCCCAGAAAATGCAAGGAAGAGGCTTCAACAATGATCTCAAAACAAATAATCGGAAGTAGGAGGGAGACCAGCTCTCTGAAAGGATTATGAGGATGTTGTCATGGAATGTTAGAGGATTGAATGCCTCTAACAAATCTCCTCTCATTAAGAACTAGATCCTTGTGAGAGGAGCAAACCTAATGTTACTTCAAGAGACCAATTTATCAGAAGAAGCAGGAAATAAACTTTTCCCAACGTGGCATAATTGGGGTTATCTTATTTTGGCCTTGATAGGTGCTTTTGGAGGGTTGGCTATTCTTTGGAATAGACACAAATGCCAAGTTTCCCTAGTCTCAAAGAATACAAATTGGATGGCAGTGGAAGTTACAATCTTCTCTCTCTTTTATCCTAGTTAATGTTTACAGACCAACCTCACTGTTAGGTAAGCAGAGACTCTGGACTTCTTTATCTCAGCTTTTGGCAGGTATGCAAGGTAAAAAAATTATTATAGGAGGGTATTTTAATGATACTCTAGGGCTGCAAGATAAGATGGGTGGTGGAACTCCATCCCCAAAAGTCACAGATGATTTTTGAAACTTTATCGATGGTAATCAGCTACCAGAGTGTGTCCCTTTTAATGGAAAGATTTCATGGTTCAACAAGCGAAGAGGCAATATCTTTGTTGGAGTGAGGCTTGATAGGTTTTTGGTGAACTCACTCTGGCTGGTTAAGCATTGTATTTTTCAATCTTCAAATCTTTCCTTAACTAGATCAGATCATTTTTCCATGTCTATAGAATTTCAAACAGCTCCTTCGAACAATAGACCATAACCATATTTTAAGATTGAAAAAATGTGGTTTAGGGACACCAATTTCTTATCATTACTGCAAACCTGGTGGTCCCAAGAACCACATATGGATGGAACAAAAATTTTCAAATTGTCTAAGAAGCTGAATTTTATAAAAATTAATATGAAACAATGGGACAAAAATTCCTTTTGGAATATCTTCAAGCAAAAGGCAGAAATCCAACGGAAATTAGAAGACATTCAGGAATCCATTCTTAGAAAAGGCATGACTATGGAAATATATGAAGAGAAGAAACTTAACAATCAAAATTGGATGAACTACTTCTCAGAGAGAAAATATTTTGGCGGAAAAGATTGAGGGAGTTGTGGCTAAGATAAGGAGATAGAAATACCTCGTTTTCCATATGTCTGCCAAAGTTAAAAGACACAAAAGCTCAATTTTCCAAATTAAGGATGAAAATGGCATGATTCTTAATAATCAAATGGATATCCAAGTGGAAGCATCCAAATTCTTTTCACATCTCCTCTTAGTGGATCTAGACACAGCCCCCATCTAGCCCCCTCCCATTATCAATTACATTCCATCGTTAGTCTCAGATTTGGATAACAAAGCCTTATTAGCACCCTTCACTCTAGAAGAAGTCCAATCCATGATCTTTGCTATGAATTCAGACAAGGTTCCGGGTCCTGACGGGTTTACACCTTTCTTCTTCCAAAATTGTTGGGATTTCATGGGTGCGGACATCCTTAAGGTAGTGGAGGAGTCTAGGAAACATGCCTGCATTCTTAAGAAGTTCAATAACATAATCATCACACTCATCCCCAAATTTCTGCACCCCTCCTCTTTCGCTGATTTCAGGCCAATATCACTTTGCAAAACCATTTATAAGATAATTTCACAATTAATGCTCACTCGGTTGGGGAAATTGATTCCAAAAATTATATCAGAATAGCAAGGAGGATTTTTCCCCGATAAAGACACGGTTGAAGGTGCTCTAATTGCACATGAAGTCCTCCACTCCATTAAAGAAGAAGGCCTTTTAGCAATGGTCCTAAAACTTGATATGACTAAGGCATATGACAGGGTTAATTGGAAATTTTTGAGTTCAGTGATGGAAAAAATGGGCTTTGACAAAAGATGGATTAAATGGATAATGTCATGCATTACGGGAGCCAAATTATTAGTCATGGTTAATGGCACACCATGTGGATATTTCTCATCATCACAAGGTGTCAGACAGGGGTAATTCCTCTCTCCTTTCCTCTTCATTATCCCTATGGAAGGACTTAGCAAACTCATTTCCATGAAAAAATCCTTGGGCATGTGGGAAGGTATTAGTATTAGACAGACCCAACTAAAAATTTCCCATACTCTCTTTGCAGATGACTCTCTACTATTTAGTAAAGTATGTGTGAAGGAAGAAATTGTTATCAAGGAAACTCTGGCAGAATATTGTGAGGCCTCAGGGAAAAAATTAAATGAGGGAAAGTCTAAGATAATTTTATTCAATATAAACCCCAAAGAAAGTAGAGTAATCCAGATTATATTGGGATTCTCTATGGCTCACACACCAAGCAAGTATCTTTGTATTCCTCTCTTCCATGGCAAGGCCAAAGAAACATTCTGGGATGGATCATTGTCAAACATTAGAGATAAAATTGCATCTTAGAAAGCTAGGTGGTTGTCTCTAGCAGGTAGAATCCTATTAGAAAAATATGTACTTAGCTCTATACCTAACTATATAATGTCGGTCATTTTTGCGCCTCCTGGGGTGATGAAAACAATATCCAAATATTTGAAGGATTTCATATGGAAAGGGAACATGAATGATAAATCAAAAGTCCCTTTGGTTTCATGGAATAAATTTTGTAAACCTAAAGCAAGTGGGGGTTTAGGCTTCCATAGAATCCAAGAGAGGAATCTCAGCCTAGGAGCTAAACTGGCATGGATAATATATTATTTCCCATACAGCCTCTGGGCAAAGGTTATTAGGGTAAAATACCTTGATTTGTGGGACTCGAAAAGAATTTTCTCAACGAGTAGCCCACCCAATGGCCCAGTCATGTGTAATTTTCTAGTAAAAAGTAGAGAGGTCATTATCCCTAACCTCTCATGGTAGATTAACTTAGGTACAAATGCCATTTTCTTCCTAGACTTGTGGAATGATCTTCCCCAAATTTCCACTTTGCTAAATCTTCAAAGGGCCAAAACTACATAGCTAAAGTGTTGGGGAGATAGAGTTGGAGATTATTTTACATGGATTAATGGGACTGTGAGATGGAAAGACCTTTCCCAAATACAAATTCCTCAAGCAAAGAAAGAGGAGATGGAAGGCATACTAAAATCTAGGTTCATCTCGATTAACGGTGACAGGGACAGATTGATCTAGACAAAGAGAAAGTCAGGAAAATATACAGTCAAAGAGGGCTATCAATCTATAGTCGTGACTCCAACCATACCCAATTCCATCCTTAATTTCACCTGGCATAGTTCCATCCTACCAAAAATGGGAGTTTTCTTTTGGTTAGCAATCCAGGATAGGATCCTATCCAACACACAGTTAAAACGCCTTGGGATCACAGACACATTCCCATACCCTTTGTGTGGTTTGGTATTGGAGGACACAAATCACCTTCTATCAAGTTGTGATCTCACACAAATAATATGGAAATGGGTGCTTAGCAAACTAGGATGGCACAAACCTCTACACATATTACTCTAGTTGATACTACAACATTGGCCTTTCTTGCATCAGGAATATTTCTTCTCAATCATATGGTGAGTTCTCCCTACTGTAGTGGTTTGGTGCTTGTGGTGGGAGAGAAACAAAATAATTTTTAGGAAACAAGTCTCTTCAAAAAATTTGGTATTCAAAATGGTGGAAAAATATGTCACGGAAATGGTAAATGCTCACGTGTCAAAGGTGAAAGCCCTCTCTTCCACTTTCACATTATTTGACAATGCAATTTTAGCTAGTTGGCCCCAGATTTCTATACCATTCACAGGTGTCTTGATTGGAAAAATGCCCAAACATCAAATTAGAAAAGACGTCAAATGGATTCCCCCAGATTCTAATAACATTAAATTGAACTTTGATAGGGCAAGCAAAGGAAACCCAGGGAAAAGTGGTGTGGGTTTTGTCTTGAGGAACTCAGATAAACCTCTCATGTTAGAAGCACATTGTAAACTCCCTGAAGGAACAACCAACATGACTGAAGCTTTTTCATTACTTTGTGGGATTAGAATAGTCATCCATCTAGGAGTAAGGGACTTGCACATTGAAGGTGACTCTTTATTAAAAATATCCTATGTGTCAAAGAAATCTACAATAATTTAAGAGATAAAATATGTACTGCAGGAAGTGATTAAGAATCTCTCAGAGTTCTCTTCTTACACCCTGTCACATTTTTATAGGGAGGGGAACAAACTAGTTGATTGGTTAGCAAATCTGGGGGTCGAGGGTAATGAAGTGGATTGGGAACTAGAATATGTGCAGGTCCAGTGGAATCAATTGCTAGACTTCTTAATGGAGGAATTTGGTCAGAAAATCGAGCGTATGACATGATGTGGTCTTTGTTTGGGAATAATTTTCACAAGCTGGCCATTGTATGGTACCCGAATTTAGTTTTACTTAATGCAACACATGCCAAGTACAATTGGTGGGATATCAAGTTATGACCATATTACACCCACACATTATGGAGTGTATGAAATGGCTAAGTTGATAAATGATGAAATGAGCCTTTAAGTGTAATAATGAGAGAAGTTGAGGTGTCACTCAGAAAGGCCATTTTAGTGTCAAGAGAGGATGATTTCTTAGGAGTAAAATCTAATATAATTAATCCTACTAATTACAGTGCAGGGTCCTGAGATTCTCCTAATCTGTAGTGCCTGTGGCATTTAGTTCAAGGCACGTCACGTTCCTCCTCCTCATCATGATGAAGAAAACCATCCTGGATTATTTATCCCCCAATTCCATTTCATTTCTTACAACCATTCAGTGTTTTCTCATCCTAATTTTGTGTTAGTTGAGGCAAGCATGGAATACAGAGAGCTAAACCTCAGAATATCTTTGCAAATCAAGGAATGGGAACACGCAGTGTCAGGCCCATACTTGGGGAGACAGATGAAAATTTATTTTAATCCACTCCCAAGTCATGTCATCGATGCAATCAGAGGCATCATTGGTGACGGTATCCTGCTTCTAGATGCTCCAAGGTACCTCTTTCATACCTAAGTTGTCTCTGTATTTCTGTCCAACTAGTATGACATGATGCCAGAATATGTAGTTCATGCTTCATATGTATTGACATGTACTACTTCATGTTTATGTGGATGTCTTATGCTTTCTAGATTTCTCATTTCTTACATATATTTGTGATAAATGCATGTATCTATGTATATTATTACTTTATGATTCATGCTTTATTGTGACATGTATATTTCATTCCTTAATTATAATTATGTTTATCACTCATACCATACATGTATTCTTTGTGACTTAGGTAAATGTATATGTGTATACCTTGTGCATTCATGTGTATGCTACATGCCTTGTATGTTATTTTATATCAAGCTATATATGATTGTTGACTTAAGTGAGTTCATACGTATGCTTCATGCTTTATGTGCTTTGTGTATTGACATATAAGCTTGTTGAATTAAGTGAATTAAACTATTTTATTCATGCTTTATGCATTGTGTATTCACATATATGATGTTGAGGAAAGACCTTTAACATGAAAAATACTCCAAAATTACTATGGTTTTAACCAATCACAACATCGGTGTTGTTGAACGGGCTGAATAAATGAGGGGGGTGGGGGTTGAATCAGTTATTCACAAATACTTATTATTTTTTTTCTAAAATGGTAAGAACTTATACAATTTAGAAACTTATAACAGATGTAAACACTAAAGAACAAAATCATCAACACAAAGAACACAAAAGTTTATGTGGAAATCCAAACTAAGAAAAACCACAAAGAAACTAATTCTCATGAAATGTACCCTAGTTAAGGTAATTTTTAAAAAACCTCACTGCCAATTTTCTCACTGTCGGTTGGGATACTACCTAGAAAATAAAGGCTAAATGACGATACAATTAGGATCATTGCTAATACAAAAGATGTTTAATTATAAAATATGAATTGATGAAATTGCATATAACCATGCATTAAATAGTTCCAATTGAAAGCACATAGATCATCCAAAGTAGAGATGTGATACAAATCCTCTGCCAATATACACCAACTTCTGTAACATAGTATATAAGTCCTTTCCATGTCACTCAAATTATTTCACACCATTGTCTGATATACTGAAACAAACTCGCACTATATCTCCTTCATTTCTTTGTTTCACATATCCATCATACTATTCCACACACACACACACACCCTCTACAAAATGATATCTCCAAACATATATATTTATAGGATAGCCACAAATTTTAGCCAAGCCACAAAACATGTCGACCACAATACAAAATATATTACAATTTTAACATGCTATCATCGATTCTAAATATATGACATACATAATTTAAAGTGTTACAAAAATACCAAAATATAGGTCACACTTAAGATACACACACTTCACATTACATTTATTAATAATTATGGGACCATTAGAATGCAACAAGCAAGACCATGTATGCCCCAAAAAAAGTTTTGAACCAACTGATAGATGAGAATTGATATAACCTGTCCAGAACAAAGATACAATCATTTTACCAAAAAAATGATTGACTAAAAGAATGGCCAAGAAGCAGGAATACTTGGAAGAAATCTATAAGCAAAGTAGTCAAAATTTTACCGACAGAAACAACAATGCAATTTCAAACACTGAAAGAATACAAGTATACCGAAAGATGAAATCCACAAGTAAAATCAAGTACATGTCACCAAGCATAAAAAAGTGTACGTACTGAACCTGTTTTATATGTATAAACAAAACCTATCACCTGACTGGCAACATATCGATAACCACAATTATCCAAACAATACCGCTAATAAATGGCTGATACCACCAAATAGGCGGTATGAATATTTTGACATCAATGACAATAATGCCAACAATATATCAATATGTCTAACAATCTCCCCTTTTGGCATTGATGGAAAAGCAAAAAAGGATTCAAAACCATGAGAACTCGAAACAACCCAAAAAAATCCCCCTAAGTAGATACTTCAATAATTTTTTTAATTTCTTCTTTCTCTCCCTCTTTTTTTGATTAAGTAAAATAGGTTTTACAGGGTTCTTGAAACCCGAAACATAGTTAAAATAAAAGCATTATGCCTAGTCTAAAACAAAATGAAGCCAAAAGAGAGTACATGCCAACAGAGGCTAGAGAAAAAAACATACAGAGCGTGTAAAAAATAAAATAAAACAAGGTCAACAGAAAAGACTAGGGACCCTCAAGATAAGTCCACCATCAGGGTGGCTGCATTGGCCTCGAGAAAATCCATGTTAGAAAATGAATCCTTGATCTTTTGGAGATCAAACGCCATGTCCTTGTCCTTTATCTTCTTGGTTCTGGCTCTAGTTCTCTTGTCGAGAACCTGTTCAATGTTTTGTTCAGTCTCCACTTCCAAGTTGGTTTCCTTCGTCCCATCTAATTTTTCCTCCAGCTTCTTGATGATAGTATTGGTGTGCTCTTTGGACGCTTTAAGGATATTACAGATTTTCTCCACTATGTTCTTTAGGGTAGCTTCTACCCTAGTCATATTATCCTCCCTTTTTTGCACTCTGATGATCAGATTCTCCTATTCCTCTATATTACTGTCATTTTTAGCCTTGCTAGTGCTATTAACCCTTTTTTTAATATCCTCCACTTCGTGGAATATCCATTTGATGGTTCTATAGTTATCTAACATGCTATTCTAGGAATTGTTGAGCAGGTCCATCTCAAACTCTTTGGTGTTATCACTAAGCACCACCATAGACGGGTCGATAAGCTCATCCAACTTAATTCAGCCTCCCTCACCTTTAATGACCTTGGGGTTTATAATTTCTCTGGTGATCCCCATTTTTGTAGTTTTAACATTGAAGTGATGCCATCCAATTATCTTCCCTTGTTCTACCATATAACAACAAACTCGTTATCCTTCCTATCATCCTTCCCCGTATTTTGGGGTTGAGAGTTCTTAGGGGAAGGGATAGCCTGATTGGTCTCATGGTAATCTCACTGGAGCTTCCTCTTCAGATTATGGTCCAAAATAGGGGAGACACGATGGGTCTTGTCCTCTAGAGATTTCCAGTCAACTCTCACATCCATGTTCTTATCTTTTTTGTTATGGTGTTTACTCATCATGGGTCGCTTTCTCTATCTGCCTTTACCACTAGAAATAACCTCCTCACCATCCATGTCCATTCCTTCCTCATTGTCATTGTAATCTTCCTCAGAAGAAACAACCATGGTGCTATATTTTTTAGGAGTGACCATTTTCTCTTTTTTAATGGTTTGCAGAATGACTCTGAAATTTTTATAAGACGAACCTTGATTGTTATTTTTTGTTTCATACTCATCATTTTCCTCAAAATTAAGACCATCACTATCTTCCATCTCCGAAGGAATGTAGTTAGAACCAGAGGCCTCTATCTCATCTTTTTGAGCCACCTCTTTCCCAAGGATTTGGACCTTAAAATATTCAAAGATTAAAAGCAAAAGCCCTTGATGCAGGGAAGGGTTAGCTATGGCCTTCTCTCTAAACCCATTAATGTTATCATTTATAGAAGCATATAAATAAAAGGGTATAGACACCTGCATGCCATGTTAAAAATGATTCAAGAGGAAAAAATGGTAGGTTCAAATTCTGTCAAACCTGGTATCCAACATGTTGTAGTAGATGATGGCTCTTAAAACAAACCTACACAATATTTTCAGCCCTTTAGGAAGGTAGTGGGTGCCAACTTTGGTAAGCTCTTTCTTTTCTTCCTCATTTCTAACAATGTCGCTAATCGCCGAATCCAAAAAATTTTGGTCTCTATAGAATTTATTTCAAACTATAGGGATACCCATGATAGAAAAGATTAACTCCTCACTCACCATAAAATGTCTTCCCTCAATCTCAATATTGCCTTCATTCTAGCTTTTGACAAATATTTTTCGTCACAGACGACATCCCACCATGAAGCTTCTTGATGAAGGTAGAAATGCCGCCACTTTGAAGGTAGTTCCAAATCTTGGTACGCCTCCTCCATTTTTCACAATCTTTAGCTGGCTCCCTCCTATTCCTTTCCCCTCCCATCGCAAGAAAAAGAAACACAGACAGAAAGGAGGTAGAACAGAAGCACAAACCTTTTTTCTCTGAATTGTTCCAAATAGTTCTACTTCTTTGCCTTGAATGATAAGTTTTTCCAATGTGTCTAGGCAGCCAGTAAGTGTGTGGGTGTGATTTATTATGATTTCCTTTCTAGCCTATCTCACACTTTCCATCAATGGAAAATCCATTACCATTAAATGCATTAACAATCATGATTAATGTTAATAAATCCCTCCTTCTCATGGATTTGGTCATAAGAAAAGAAATCCAAAGCTTCACGTGGTAGGTCTCCACTGTTAAGCCAGCAAGTATGCCTATCACTTCTCACTTCCTATCTAGAAAACTAGTCAGCAACTTGGTTTCCTTCTCTAAACACGTGGTATATATGAACCTTATCAAAGGTGTTCAAGAGGTAGTGGGTTTCCTCAATCATATTAGCTATAGTCCACAATGGTGGGTGTCTCAGTTTAAGATAGTTGATTATGTTGCGTGAATCACCTTCAAACCAAAGTTTTTTTATTCCCAATTCATGAGCTAATTTAGTCACTTGGAGGGATGCATTATCTTCCACATAGTGATTGGTTTGTGTTCCCAATGGAGGGCTGACAACAGAAATTCCTTGGCCAAAGCAATTTAAAATCACTCCACCACTTCCCGCCTTGCCAAGGTTACCCTTGGCTGCACTGTAAAAGTTGTCTTTAGCCCATCCTTCCATAGGATAGCTCCAGGTATAGTGTTTTCTTTTATCTATGGTTTTCATGGAATTAGCAAAGTCATCTTTACCTGCAAAGGGATTAGTATTCCCACAACTAACAAAATTTTCAAAAGAGCATGGTGTATCTTCTCATATATGATTTTGGGATTGGCACTACAATCTCTAAAGATGTGGTTATTGTGCTCTTTCCAAATTCCCCAGCAAAGGTGAGGAAGCACCCATGACCCAATTTTGTGAAACGAAGTGTTTTTAAAGGGAAAGGTCCAATGGGAGAAGAGGTCCTTGACAGAGGAAGGGAAGCACCAATGCAAGCCAAAAAGAGAGAGGAGAAACTGCCAGACAAACCTAACAAAGAGACAATGAAGAAAGAGGTGGTCTACAAATTTAGCTTGGCTCTGACACATAACACTCCTATTGGGGATAGGGATGCCACACTTGATAAGGTTATCAACAGTGAGAATGCAATTTTGAAGTAAAAGCTAGTAAAAAACATTGATTTTTAGGATAAGGCCAGGTAACAGGCTTTAGCCCAAAAAGGAGAAGCTTCCTGATGCAACTAAACAAAGTAGGCAGAGGCCACAATGAAAGATCCATTAGGGGATCCTTCCCATATCAAAGCATCCTAATTCTAAGAAAGAGAAATAACATTTAGAGCAGTGAGTAACAGAGAAAGCTCTCGGGAAACAAAGGACAGATCCACCCAATAATTTACCCACTCTGTAATTACAAACCCTATCCCCAAAAAAGTAAAGTGAACTCCTTCCATGATTTAAATCAATCTATATCTTTCAGGGGCCCATAAAGTATCCAATTGTCATTCTGAAAGTTAATATTGTGAGCATTTCCAGTTTTCCAATTTGCTTTTGACTTGGCCAGATATTTGGCATTAAGGATGCCATTCTAGATACAAGAACCATTTGAGATATCATCACTTTCAAAGAAAGAATTCAAAGAAGCATTGGACAATTATTTATCCTTGAAGAAATCCCTCCATTACCCTTTACCATGGAAAATCTGCCAAATCTATTTGGCTTGAAGCGCGTTATTGAAAGGCCTAATCCTCCTGATTCTCAAACCACCATCCCTTTTAGGGAGACAAAGTTTGTCCAAAGCAATCAAAGGGAAATGCCTATGCTCTTCTACCCCAGAGAAAATAAATATTCTTTGGATTTTTTCCCATAGCATCAGCCACTTTAGCCAGGATAGAAAAGAGGCTAAGAGCATAGGTGGGAAGGTTTTGAAGAGTGGATTTGACCAACTGAATCTTGTCAGCTTGACTGAGATGAATTCCCTTCCGCCTTACTAATTTTCTATTGAATCTAATTTTCTAAGCTTCTGGGGGTTTATCTCCAAGAGGGAGGCCCAAGTAGCTTGAGGGGAGAGAACCAATACTCCACCCTAAAATATCCACCATTCTCCTTTGTCTGGCCTCAGGCGTGTTAGTAAAAAAGAGGGAGCTCCTGCACTAGTTAATTGATTGGCATGTGGCCCTGGTATAGGAATCCAGTAACCGTTTAACAACTCTAGCCTCATTAACCGAGGCTTTTCCTCCTAAGATGGTGTTGTCAATGAATTGTTGATGAGAGAAAATGGAAAAACTAGAGGAAGACATGATGCCTTTCAACCCCCCTGAAATCTTATGAGCTGAAATCAATCTTCCCAGGCACTCAACCAAGATGATGAATATGAAAGGAGATAGGGGATCCCCTTGTCTTGGGCCCCGAGAAGCTTTGAAGAAGGATGAAGGAGACCCGTTAACCAAGACCTAAAATGAAGGCAAAGAAGTGAGTTGATAGATGACAAGGAAAAAATTACTATTAAAGCCAAAATCTCCCAACACTTTCAATAGGAAAGATCACTCCACCCGGACATAGGCTTTAGACAAATCAAGATTTAGGAGAAAACCTTCCCTCTTACCTACTTCTAAAGAATGAATCACTTTGTGCACCACCATAATGGAATCTAGGATCTGTCGTCCAGGGACAAAACCTGATTGTTGGTGAGTGATGATGAAGGGGAGGACTGAAGAGTTCTAATGGTAATTACTTTGGAAATAATCTTGTAGAATGAATTACATACGCTAATGGGTCTAAATAGATCCATTGAGTCCACCCCCGTGACTTTCAGAATAAGAACCAGAAAAGTAGCGTTGAGTTCTTTTAGAATATTCTTTGACCCAAAGAATTCCTGCACAACTTTAACCACATCAAATTTGATAATTTCCCAGTACTTATGGAATAAAGACACGGGAAAGCCATCGGGACCTGGGGCCTTGTCTCCTGGAAGAGAGTCAAGGGATTTTTTCACTTCATCAATATTAGGGATAATAGTCAATGCTTTGTTCTGGAAATCCATAATGACGATGGGGATGTTTCTCAAGAGGTCCTCCTGATCCTGATCATGGAGGTGAAGATCTTTTGAAAGAAGTGAGTTAAAGAAGTCCACAACAGCTGAAGAGATGCCTTTATCATCCTGCAATATTTGATTCCCCCTTTTGATGCTACTGATTCTATTGGTTGTCCTATGTTTCATGGTGGATAAGTGAAAGAAGCGGGTATTTTGGTCTCCTTCCCTCAACCATATGGATTTGGATCTCTTCTTCCAGTACATATCATCCTTACCAATCACATTATGATACTCCAAAAGAAGAAGTTTTTCTTGATTCAGGTTGTACTCATCATACCCATCTCTCTGGATTTCCTCTTGGATAAGACCAAGGTCAGACATGGCCTTCTCTTTAGAGGAGAAAATGTCCCCAAACTCCCTCTTATTCCAGATCTTAATGTTTATCTTTAAATTTCTAAGTTTTTTGGCCACTCTGAACATAGCAGATCCTTTAACATCAATATTCTACCATTCCAAGATCTCATTGTTTATGTTAGGATGTGTGGTCCACATCTTCTCAAATCTAAAGGGGAAGTTTCTTTGCTTAATAATCGGGTCAAGAATAAGAGACAGGGGGGAATGATCTGACCCAATCCACACTAGAGAAGAGAGTTTACTATTGTGGGAATTCATCCAAACAACCTTGATCAAAGCTCTATCCACCTTGACTTGGATACACTCTTTCCCAATTTTTGTATTGCTCCAGGTGAAATTCACCTCTTGAAGATCCACATCTAAGAGGGCTTGATCATTAATAAAATCTATGAGATCCTGCCTGCTTTTCAGATTGGGGATAATCCCACCCAGTTTCTCCCCTTCTTTTAGAGGGGTGTTAAAATCCCCCATGATAATACATTTTGAAAGATTTAGCATGGAAAAAATGTTTCTAAGTTTATCCCAAAAAGATCTTCACCCTTTTTTATAATTAGGAGCATAGATATTCATGATATATCAACTTTCATTATTCTTAATACTAGTGAGATTCAGAAGAAACACATTACCTTCTTCATAGACAATGTTGCCTGTCATGAGAGAAGAGCTCTATAGGGTCATCAAACCTCCTAAAGCACCTTCCAAACTCGTAGCAACCCTACCCATATACTTAAAAAACTTAATGCCTTCCAGTTTGTCCTTTTTCATCTTAGTTTCCTGGATTAGCATGACATCGGGTCTGTGATCCCTTATCATATTCCTAATAACATCCTTCTTATGTGGACCATTTAGACCATGAACATTCTAGGAAATAAGCTTCATTTATAACTAGAGGTACATGCTGCCTAGATGGTCTTTTGGGTTCCATCCACAATGTTCTTACAGGATTCTTCTTGTCAGATCTAGCTCGATCTTTTCCACCCTGGGGTTTTTTTTTGACACCCAGATCAAGTTTGTTCTTGCTCCTGGTTGCTGCTGGAGAAACCAGGGAGGGGTCTCTGCTGCTCTTATTATTTTTGAATGTAGTCCAATCACCCTCCTTCCCTTCCTTGTGGTTAGCTAAGAGTTCTTCCATTATTGTGAACTGCCCAGGAGTAACTGAATTTAAGAGAGCTTCCATTTTGAAAACCTTCTCCTGACATTTCAGCTCAGGAATAGGTGACACGTGAGTGTTCTACCCGCTAGGATGTTATGCGCTTGCAGGAAAAATGTGATCTCCCAAGAAGGTTCAGGGGATTTTAGGGCCAACAAAGAGAAGCACGATGGGGACCCTTCAACACAGTCCTGGTCATCCAAGGTTTTAAAGTTGATTCCTTCTAAAACATGTTTGGCTACTTCAAAAGGTGACAGCTCCAAGTACTGCATAAAAATGGCAGAGCACTAAATTTGATTCCTCTATGTGAGCATTGGTGGGTGCTTATTCTTCCCCCTATTTGTGCAAAATAGGGAGCTCGGGTGATAGGTCTTTTTTTCATCCAAACAAGAGAAGCATTTTGGGGGTTCTCCGAGTTAGAGACTTGAGGAGCATGATCCCTAAAATTACCCCCTAACTTTTAGGCTTTAATAGCTTTTTCCTTAGCTAGAGCTTGACATTTCCTGGCCATATGCCTTGCCTTCTTGCAATGAAATCAAGAAAAAGGCACTCTTTCATATTCTAGTTTATGTAATCTTTTCCCTAACTTAGAGTGAATCTCTATGACCTCTGGCATTTCTTTCCCCTCTTCCACCCCTATACAGACTCTAGCAGAGGTAAGACGTCGTCTATCCACTGTCACTAGGTCAATCAAAAGAATCTCTCCAAAGGATCTTGTTAGATTAGCTTGAAATCCTAATCTCCCAAGAACACCTGCATGCATAACCCTGTTACATGGAAGAAGCAAAAGAATAGAAAGGAAGAAAAATATGGAGGCCAAAAACCTAGAGGCATCATGTTCATATGCAAAAGAAATGATCTTCTATTATGAACAATATCTCTGCTATACAATACAAAGAGGTGATTCCTTAAAAAGGAATCACAAAACCCTAAAAAGGGAAACCCTAAAGCTAGCTTAAGAAACTAGAGTGAATAGGTGAGTTAGTAATTAGATCAAAATGATTTAATTAATAACCCAAAAGGAATATTACTCTAACACCCCCCTTAAGATAAGCTTAGGGAGAACCAAAACCTAGGAAACTACTGTAGAAAGCAGGAAAGATGGGTCCCGGCAACAAAGGCTTGATCGGGTACCCAAGAACAAGAAATATTTGTAAAGCGGGGAAATAGAGAAAACCCAGTGGGAAAAATGCTACCCCAAAAAGAGATGGGCTAGATGAAGGAAACAAAACCTCCAATCTAGGAAAAAAGTCCCAAAGAAAGGAACAAGAAAGAGCATGTATAGCATCTCCAAAGCAAGAACCTGCAAACACTGTCATAAGTAACTGCTGGAACCCCCACTGAAATAGTGCATGACTAGGTAGAGAAGACAAAGTTTGAAGAGCTAATCAATCAAACAGGTGACCTCCAAAAGTAGGAATGAACGAGTGTCTATATAGTAGATGATCCATCTCACTGAAATGCATAGATGCCTAGCCACTGCATCCGCCTTGTACATAGGAACAAAAACTAAATACGTAGATCACTCAACCAAACCAAGAAAGAAATAGAACCAACAGGTGAACCCCGCCCCCATAATGCTGAACATGGAGAGGTGTGACAGGAACACTGAAAGGCAATGTCAGAAACAACTGCAAGAAGAAGAATCAGGAACACCCAGTGCAGAAGAAGGTACAAGCACAGGATAGAGGGTGGTGTCAAAGTAGAAGAAATGATATTCTAGACACATAGCATGGGGAAAATGTCATGGAAGGTACACTCACTTGACAAAGGTGGATGAGCACATAAGGCAAAACATCATAACCCCCCCATGGCACTTTATAACTGAGTGCGAGTACAAACAAACAAACAAGCACAAGTTCTCAAAATCCCAGATATGCAGAAGTGGGCACTTTATCTTAGTGCATTTACAAAAAAAAAGAATGCTACAGAAGAGAAGAATACAATGCTCAGAAATTCAGAAAGAAGAGTGAGCTAGAAGAACAGAAGAAGAGATCCCAGGACCTGTAGAACCCAAGTAATCTGCTAGAGTGTGAAAGTGAAAAACTTGGAGGAGAAAGAACCTGGAGTAAAATCTAGATAAAATACCCCTACTACTGAAAAACTCACTAAACCAGCTTTTTGACGATATCTGGTTGACCAAAAAAGGATTCTGGAAGAGCAAGATATGGCTCCCGGAAGGCAAAAATAGATATTAGGCTTTGACAGAAAAAAAACTCTATCAAAATAGTAGAACCCAAAATCCCAACCTCCATCATTGGAAAGATCTTGGAAAGATCTTTCCGATGATATAAAGAAGTCAGAAAAATACCTCCGTTTGCTCCAGATAGAGAAAAAACACTGTCAAAGGGTCAAAAGGGCACCAAAAAATTTTTTTAAAGCCCTTGGGGCTGAAAACACCCAAGCCCCTAGGCATATGGCACACACAGGGGGCTGAGGGCTGAGCGCTTGGTCACCCATGTGACTTCCGCTTGGCAAAGAAAAGCCCGCGGGGCTAAAATCCTGCTGGACGGTGTGAGGGCGGCGGTGCCGAGCCGACGGAGCTGGGCTGGCCCCGACGGGGGCCGGGTGGCAGAGGGGCTGGGCGGCAGAGCTGGCTGCAGAGGTGCGAGCGATGTACGCCGGCGGCGGTGGAGTGCAGGTGGAGTGTCGGTGGCGTGTTTACAAATGCAAAGGCCGAAGTAAAATTAAAAGCAAAAAACCTTAAAAAATGGTTTTTTTAAAAAAAATTCTTGGTTTTCGTGCCCATACGGCACTAGAAACCAAATTTTTTTTTCCTCGAAGCCACGTTGTCCAAAATGGACAAGTTTGATATGGATTCTGGGTTTTTGGGTGCTCTAAGCTCAATGGAGATGTTTGTTTGAGCCCAAAGTGACCAGAAACAAAGCCCACCTCTAAATCCACATAAAGTCTAAAAAAAAAGAAAAACCTCCAACTTCTGAAACACTTCAAAAAGACACGAATAGAGAGCCACATGAATGCTTTGATACCATGTTAGATTAGGTAGAAATCCTAGTCTCCCAAGAACACTTGCATGCATAACCTTGTTACATGGAAGAAGCAAAAGAATAGAAACGAAGAAAACTATGGAGGCCAAAAAACCTGAGGCATCATGTTCATATGCAAAAGAAATGATCTTCTATTATGAACAATATCTTCGTTATACAATACAAAGAGGTGATTCCTTAAAAAGGAATCACAAAACCCTAAAAAGGGAAACCCTAAGGTTGGATTAAGCAACTAGAGTGAATAGGTGAGTTAGTAATTAGATCAAAATGATTTAATTAATAACCCAAAAGGACTACTACTCTAACAGATCTCTCTATACCAGCAAACGCATCTTCAAACTAGAACTCCAGAGGGAGCTCAGGGAGCCTAACCCAAACCAGGGCTTGGGTATAAAAGATGCATTAAGCTCTAGATTTGGAGACCACCTGTGCAAAGCCAAAGATGATTTGCCAATATTACCCACACCCCCGCACAAAGGATCTTGGCATAATCTTCCTGGCAAGAGAACTCAAAGGATGAAAAACCCAAGTTGCCATGGCTTTTATTTCCACCTGGCCCTAAAAGTTCTTTTTTTTCTTATCAAAAGATCTAACTATATCAATGTTTGGCCTAGATCCATTAAATTTACCCACCAAAGTGAGAGACATAATAGCAATATTGTGGTCAATCAGTTCATCCGATAATAAAATTGCATATTTTCCCTTTTCCTTCTCAGAAACGTCTTTTATAACCGGAAAAAGGGACTTGCCTGTGGGTTTGATCCTGAATAAATTTGACCAAGGATGATGCCAAGCTTAATCCACCTTGTTGCAATGTAGAGCCTCTGACTGTTCTGGGAGATTCTCTTTTGACCCCACCTCCACTTTAACTGGATCTTTCTGTCTATCGCATGGGACCTCATCCTTGATTACTGTGTCTTCCTTTTCCTAGTTTTCCAGAGGGCCATGATCATGAGCTCCCGCATTAGCATATGACGCCTGCAAACTCTGTTTCCTGCCTACATTCAAATTTGAGATTCCTCCCGCTCCTCCTGCTCCTCCCATAGTTGTAGTATTTCTTGTTTCTCTCCCACTTTTTTCCATAATGGAAAAGGGCCAAAAAACTAGAACTTAGAAAATTCTAAACAAATACAACAATTTTCACATTAAAAACCTTTTTGTACCTTTCTTTGATAGTCATAAACTTCCTCTTCGACTCAGCAACAACAACACCCATCTGGGCACAGACTATCATGCTCCACCAAAATGTCAAAAGATGAAATCTAGTCTAGATATTTAATATTCTTCTCATAATCCTCTGCTTTAGAAAGAATACCATATATATATACTAATTTAACCTCGAACATGTCCTTTACCAACCAAAATGTTTTCACCAGGTCTTCTCTCTTTCTCTGCAACTCCAACAACTTAGACTGAGGCTGACAAACCTTTATCCTCTCTTTTCCTCCTTTATCCTTGAATTAATCATATGTCTTTCCCAACTAATTCAATTCTATCTTAATGAATTTAATTGTCCCTCTGAAATTGTCAACAATAGCAGGGCACCAAAGAGAATACCTTTACATATTTGAAATTTCCTTTAAACAATCATTGGTCTCATCGATTAATCTTGATAAATTCTTCTTTGCATTGATACACTTCTTCTCAATCAAATCCATGAACTTTCTGTAATCATTCCCACTTTGCAACAATATGTCCCCAATATTTTTGACCAACTCCACTGGTAGCATACAAGACATGTTAGAAACAATAATCATCTTACTAATCAGATGACGAGTCAACAATTCTTCTATTGAGCTGTCCCGTTCACCAGAGAGCTACCAAACCATAATTCACCAACTCTCTCTAACTCACTATATTCTAACAAAGGATGCATCACATCAAAATCGATAGAGTCACATTCTGAGAGAGAAGTTGCATCATTTTCTTCCTCTTCTTCTTTATTTTCTTCATCACTGTTTGAAATGGTAACAATTTATTTTCCTTTCTTTCTAATTTTTCTCCTCTTAGGTTTTAGAAGGGAAGCATTGACAACCACATCCAAATCCTTCAGACCATAGGATGAACCCTCATAAACATGACTCACTGCTACTACACCAAAAAAAACCAAACCAGTATAAATAATATTATGCAATGAAGTGAAATATGCTTTATAAGCATCTGCACAACTTTCAAGAAACCCTAAATATTTTTTTACCAATAGGGATGTTGGTCCTCAATTCCAAATTATCTTTACTAGGTTATGATCTTATGAAATAGAGTCCTAAGCACATGCTTAATGAACAAAATCTAAATGCATAACCTTCCTCTACAGTCATCTTGACATTCTCAGGAAAATTATCTAATAAAATCTTGCATAGATCAAACTGAACATTCTCCCTAACCATCTTATGAGCAATATAAACAACCAAAAACAAAGTGGCACCATCATGATTCTAAATCTGAATTTTATTGGAAATTCCATCGACAACATACCTGAACACCAAATCAACAAGAGTATTTATCTAGAATGCACAACGATCACGATCAATGGTGGTTAATTTCTCCACCTCTTCATAATTGATTGATTTCTTTCTTGGTACATCTCTAATGCTACACACAATTGTAATGTCTTCAATTTCTTTCTTTGTCACCTAATCGGGCTTATCTATAGAATGTATAAATATATAAAATTTTATGATATGGAAATAGTACCTTCTAGCACAACAATCAGTTGATGTAAAATGCATAAGAAAGAAACAAAATTGGTGGAATTGAATGGTGACTACAAGAGACCAGAACTAATGACTTCTCATTCAGTTTGAAAATGAGGAACAACTAGGATTTCTTTGATGATACTTCGTTTCTTTTCTAATTGTTCCAATCATTGATTAAATAAGGTAGGTTGTGTATTTTGGATAAATTTTTTTTGTATAACATATAAGTATAAATAAACAAACAAAGGGAAAAATAATTGGTTGACCTTCCATACCTTTGTGCGTACCCATTGCACACTAAGGCACACTTTCTAGTTATAAATTAAAGCTTAAATACTTGTCTTCATCTCTCACATTTAATTAAACCAATTTAGTCAAGTTAAATGATCTAATTCAATTAAATTGATCTAATTCAATCAAATTGATATGTTTAACCCCAATTATAAAATTATTCAATTAATCAAATAATTAATTTAAACACTCATTATTCATAAAAATTATTGTCAACTTTCATATTCTCAATTTAATATTAAAAAGTCCACTAAATTCCAAAACCCCAAAAAAATGCAGCTCTCAAGTGAAGACATTAACTCATGATAAGACTAGCATGTAAAGCCACTTATTTCATAACTAATTTCAATTCTTTCAAGAAAAAAATTATTTGAACGATCCCTTGAGGATGACTAATATGACAAACGAATTTATTCATCATATGGGTCTTATCAAAATGTATTTCTGTTGAGTCTTCTGATGCTCATAATTCATTTGAGAATAATGTGAAGTCTCCTCTTTGTTGATAATTGCATCCTCTCTTTTTATGTATTCCTTGTGAATTCAAGACAATGCAAACTAGGTATTAAATGCTTTAAATCCAAAACCCAAGTTCTTTTACTATTTTGGTTTATACAGTCGATCTTCTTGAGCAGTTAATTTTACTCAGTAATCGTTAATCGCTAGCCTTGCAAGTTACATAACTTCAAATATTTTTTAGCCGATAGGCTTCCCCTTTGAGGTTCCTTGCATCCGTAAATTGTCTCACACCAGAAAAACACTGCAGTTATGCCAGCTGCATTCATGTTGGTAAACCACTACACTTACTGTAGTGCCTTTTTAGTGTTGACAAGAAAATCCATAGTAGAAATTAATTATTTTTTGTCGAATCTGTAATGTCATATAGGAAAACACATCAAAATCAATGCAAAGTAGCTTGGCTTGGGCATCAGTCTCTAGTGTGTTTTGTGCTCAATGGTATATTGTTGTGTTGCATGTTGTTGAAATTTCCTGATTCTTCAATGGGTATGGTAGTTATCAGTTTTCCTCTGCCTAAAATAACAAAGTCATCTGGGAACCGTTGACAAGTGCCTCATTTTGGTAGGAAATTCAATCCAGTTAAGTTAATTATGAGTTCCGTCAACAAGGGCCTCATTTTGACAGGAAATTCAATCCAATTAAGTTAATTATGAGTTTATACTACGTAGGTGTATGGAAATCTTATGAAGATATTTGATTGACATTTATAAAGTTGTCCTAATCCCTTTTACAAATAAAGGATGAAGTATTTAGCTAGAAAAAATAGATGACAGTAAAAAAACAAGTACATAATAAGAAGCAAGACAAAACAAAAATTTACAATCCCCCACTGAAGACTAATTATTGCTATTAAAACAACATAATATAATTTTAAAAAATATGGTTTCAGCTATGTTAGACATCCTAGGTTCACCTAATGTTTCATTGCGTACCCTTAAGCAGGAACAGGAACGTGCGGCAATACTAGGGGACTCTGTTTTCCCTACCATTGTCCCAGATCTCAACCTGCCATCGGATTTGGGAATACACCCAAATGAGGGTTTTTTTTATACAGGGCGTGATGCAAAGGCAGAAAGCTGATGAATTGGATGGATGGGTCAACGAAATCCACATCGCTCCTCTTGTTGGGTGGGGCAACGCATGGCAAAATCAAGGAGCTATATAGTTTGCAAACTATGACTTCATGGAAGAATAGTGTGATAAGAATGCCATGAATTTTGAACTGTAAAAAATGTTTTTTGGGCATTTTGATATACTCCGATGTATATTAGGCTATATTTGAAACTAAGGTGTCTCCTAGATTGCAGTCTCTGAAGTAATGGCAGAAATGTTGTGGCATGACCGAGAAGAGATTTAGGGTCATGATTTTTGATATGTAATTAAGTGTGAATTTGGGTATTTGGCCTCATTCTGCTTTTCTTTTATGGTTTTAGACTAGAGGCCATAGTGTAAATCTATAATCAATATTGTAATGGGTGATGAAGCTGGGTTTTCTTGCTGATTCTTTCCTAGCTGAACCTTCGAATCAATTTATAATTAATAATATATATAGTGGCTAGTCTACTTTTGATTAAAAAATAATAATAATTTAAAAGATTATTTGTATTAGGTATCCCTCTTTTCCAACCACTAGGGTGCAAGCCAGGAAATTTGTGCTCAATGTGTATAAACATATGCATCAATAGTGATCCAAATCTAAAGGTCTTAGTTCTGTCTTTCTTTATTAGTTTGATATTCTCCATAAATTTTTGTGCCAGTACTTCGCATATGTTATATTTCACATTTTCCTTCACCATTCTCCATGCCATCATGATTACTCATGCAGATACTAAGTTAGGTCTACTGATGTAGTAGAATTTATATCCAGTTATCATAGCAATTAGCCTCACATCTTGCTGAAAGATGTCATTCACAGTCATTGCCCGCCTATCCCATTTAGAGTGAGTTAGGGTTTCAACTTGTTTCTTTACATGTTTTTCCGCAGCAGGAATGATTCTGGTGTTGTCATGTCCAGTAATCTCATGAATTAGGTCACTAAAAATCTTCACAGGCTGATCACCTATCCAAATGAACTGATCATGTACTCTTCTCAACAATATCTTGAACCATTCATCTTCGTTGAATTCAAACAAATCCAAAATATTCATTATGCTCAACTGATCAATGTGTTTGTATCCATCTTTCATGACTCCATTATCAGTCATATACTCCATCTTAGTTATAAGGACCTACCACGTATCATGATAAAATGCAAGGTATAAGTTATGTTTACCTTTTATATATGTCATAGTACAAATAAATATAGTATGCAGTACTCTAATGCATATGTATTGCCAATTTTTGTACACAAGGAATAATATATCTCTAAATAATAAGGTGTTTCACATGTTAATGAATATATTTATGAGACAGTTACATGTTCTCATGTGTTCATGTAAAGTCTATCTTGATAAACATTTGATCATTTTATGACTAACACATGGACTAATTATTGACAATATATAATATAAACTATTAGACATTTTCTTCTTGTCACCAATTTTCTTATTTTACATATTTTTTCAAAATGCAACATATTTTTTGTGTCATTTTTAAATGTATATACTAACAATTTGATGAATGAACTAATGACTCATATGCCCAAAGTAAATACCAAATTTATTTCTTCATGTTATTTTCTAAGGAAAAACTAAATTTAAGATTTATGGTGGTGGCTTATCTTGATGGTGGACATTCGTTATTGCATTTATAATATAGGAAATCTAAGTGTTAAAACATATTGCCCTATTGTTATTTTGTATGCATTTTTTTAATAATTAAATTCTAATAATTAATCAATAATTTACATGAAAATTATGAAATACAGACTTATATAATTAGCATTTTTTATATTATATTTATAAAATTAATTATATAATATCATATTTTTATTCTTAATAATTTGTAGGGTAAAACAAATATAAAGATAATAATCAATTAAAATTTTCAATATATTATCTAATATTTTTAATATTGAATTATATTTTTAAATTTAAATTAGTTAATATAAATAATGTTGTATTCAATGTTTTCTTTTTAATTGAAAAATTATGTTTATATGAGTTGTTCATGTGTTAACTTTAAAATATTTAGATTTGAATAAGATATTATATATGTATATATGTTAGAATGGATATTTATCTACAAATATGCAAACAAATATTTTTACTAATAAAAAATATAAATTATTTATTGAAGAAAATTTTATATTTTTGAACATTAATAAATATTGGAATAGTTTTCAAGATATTGAATGCAATATCAATAGTTATTATATTTCATATTATTAAATAAGATATATTTACAATTTTTGCATATCTTACTATAATAATTATATATTATACTAGTTTTTATTAAGTTAGATTTTTGATAAGACCAAAATCCTAATTAAAAATAAGAAGGTGATCTAGGAACTAGTCAAACAAAGTAGAACAAGATAAAATCTAACCAAGCACATCAGCTTATAAATGAGACAACAATCCAACTAGAATAAACAAAAAAACCGATGGAGAAACAACATATTGAAGATGGATATTCATAAAAAAATTAAAAAAAAAATTAAAAAAACCGAACATGCCAGAACCAGAAACATGGGAAAGGGAAGTGAAAAATGTGTTTGAATCTATTTTAGACAATTTCACATCCAAAGGCAAAACCTCAAAAAAGAGACATTACTAGAACAACATAGTATTTATGGGGTTGTATGAGTGTTTATTAACTTGAAACACTTCCTCTCTTCCCCCTATGTTTTTTTGTTGCAAGAGTTTGGTTTGATTCAAGTTACTCTTCAGGGAAAAAAAAAGCATCTTTCTTTTTACATTTATCATCACCTTTGCTTCATTGGGTGTCCAACTAAATGGAGAATTTTAAAAGTGACGATCAAATTGCTTCTAGTTGTTTTTTTATAAAATCATAGTGATTTTTTTCCCATGTTTACCTCATTTTTTAGATTTGTTGTGCCTTTAAATCCTCCTATATGGTTTTGCATTCACGAAGGCAAAATTTTCATTCAAGTCAAACACATTATCTTGGTGATACCGTGGCAAGAGAGAACTTCCTGGCCTAATTATATTTTCTACATGTGCATAATGGTATGAATTTTCAAATCCCTTATTTATTTGGAGAGTAGGATTCGTGGGAATGCATATACCCCTCTTATCAGATAATTGGGGTTAATTGTGTTTGGGGACCCCCAATTGTCTTGAAGCAATTCATTGCATATTTTGCTTATCTTAACAGTTTTGGGTATTTTTTGTATAGTAAACCTTGGAGCCCATGCCAAAGTTTCCTTTAACATATTCCTAATGTTTAACCATGATTTTATAGAATTGGTTTGCAATTTTTGAAAATGAGGTGGTATATCAAAAAAAATGTATTAGAAGAAAGAAATAAAAGGGAAAACTTGTGACGCTGATATGTTCTTTGTTGAAAAGTGACCTAGAGTTCATGTAATTGGAGACAACTTTGTTTTATATTAAAATTATTATTTTTCATTAGAATTGATATACGCTTTGATTGTCTCATTGTGCAAAGCCTCATTTAGCCCTTTTTTGTATTGTATAAGATTTGAACTCAGCACCATCTAGATGGTTACAACATGTACTTTCCCATTAAACCAAATTGACTTTTGAAGCCTCATTGAACTTTCCTAACCCTCATTTTTCCTATTACACCAAGTCATATTAGTTGTGATAGAAATCGATTAAATCAATTGTCTCCCTATTATTATCTCAAACTAAAACTATCTCCATTTTAAGAAAAGCTATTTAATAAAAGACAATAATATCAATGAAGAATGACCACCTACTTTTCCACACAATGTTAATTGTGGAAGTGAACTATTAAAAAAATGTGGCATCATCATAATGGCTCATAGGTATAGGGGATGGACGCTAATACGTGTGCAGGGTCCAGTACATGCTATTGTATTGGCCAGTTTGTGGGCTTGCACATGGAACAAAACTAACAGAAACATGTCACTTAAAAGCATTGAATGCTATTAGATTACAATAATAATACTTAGTGGCTAAAAACCTTATTTATATATAAAACTATAAATTCTTGTGTTTCAAATGAAGCGGTTTGATAAGTCTACCTAGATTAAACACGACCTGTCAATCTCACTGACACATCCTGCCATGCCCAGAGTTGGGCCGTATACACTAAGAAACTGTTCTAATGTAAAACAAAACAAGAACCAACATATTATGCCTATGAGGTTGGTGAATCCTATCATAGTACAATCATGTTTCATTTTAATACCATGTAGTTCTCCATGAACCCAAAATGTGAAGATAACTAGAGAGCAAACTCCACCATATCGAGTATCAACATGTGGGAAGGCCACATATCCGAATGACATGTACTACCACCAACCCATCCCATCTTTCCACCTCACCCGCACAGGTATTGGTCATTTCATGTTCAATTTGCCTGCATCAATAACACAATTTGTGTAAGGCCACCATTATCAATTGAAGGGCAATCAAATCAAGAGTAAATTGAAAAAACAAATTAGATGTGCAATTTCAAAGGAGATTCAAATTTCATACTTAGAATATCACACACATTAATGAGGCTAGCCATACATAGATTACATTTCAAATATACAAATTGAACTGGAATCGTCTAATGCAAGTCATTGTTATCACCAAGAATAATCATCGAAGAGAAGGAAGAAGACACTGCACTCATCAAAGAGGAGGAAGGGTTTTTGTTACAGGTATTTCAGATTGGCGAGTTTTTTTTTTACCATTAAAATTCATCATTTATAATGATTTCAAATTATTTACTATTCTTAATAAAGACTTGTGACCCTAGAACATATAAATAGGTCTGAATTTTCCTTGTTTTCCATTCACCATCTATTAAATTAATTGGTAGAAATTCTTCACTATATTTTGTGCCTGTCTGGACAATCATGTCGGTCTGATGTGGGCAAGCTCTCTATTGCCTTATTTTCTTCATTTATATAGATTCACATTAGGATTATCAATTTTTCTCCAGAAAATGCTCCAAGAGAAAAAAATTTGGTTAGCAAATATGTCGTGGCCTTAATACCCTATTTTTATCTAAAAAGGGGCAAACAGTAGCCTATATGCCATACTCCTTGTGTTGATAGGCTTGTGTCACTATCATTTTATGTGTTTCGTTTACTCATGAATTTCTATAGACTATACTAATCATGATTAGAATATATATACTTGTGGGTGCCAGCAAGAAGTTGAGTCCACTTTTTGGCCAAAAGGTTGAACTGTTTTCCCTATTTTTCAAAATTCTTCCCCATTGATCAAAAAATTTGAAGCACTTAAAGATTGAATCTTAAGAAAAGTTAGTAATATGAAATGTAGTACTCAAAGTCTATTTTCCCAATATGTAATTAATATTAATACCCAGATAATAAAAAATGAATTTCGCTAGGTGTTTCCAAAAAAAACTATTTAAAACTCATTATTTTGGGACCTTCCACGCCTATGTACGACAACCATAATTTGACCTAAATGAAATTATCTTTTTGAATCCTTTTGGAATATCACTTTTAAGACACTAAAGATTGATGAGCATTTTTTTTTAATTTTCTGCTAAATATATTTTTTCTACTATTTTTTATTGGGCATAATTTTTATTTTGAAAACCCTTCGTGTACGATAAGCATAAGTTGACCTAAACTCATCATTTTTTGAGTTTTTCTTTATTCCAAAGTGAAAATAATTGTCTGTAGTTTGATTTCATGTTTCATATTTTTTCAAAAAATATGAAAATAAATTAATGTTTTTGATAGATAAAAGCAGCAAGAGGGTGCTGGCCCGTGGAACAGGGGACTAGAAGCACATTAACAGCAGGTTAATGGCACTAGCCAAAGCTTGAAGCAGATATGACTGTTAGCACAGGAGTTTATAGTTTTGCCTCTATCAAAAACATACGTAACAGTTCTACTTAAACAGAAATAACCAAAGTAGCTACTATCAACAACAGCATCAAAAATAGTGTTACGGAGCCACGCAGGGCTTGTCCAAATACTAAATTTAAACTTACACCCCTCAAAACAGAGCAGGGGAACCGAGGGACCAGACCATTCAAAAAATAACACACCATATACAAAAGAGCTAATTCTTCCCTCCCAGCTGCTTGGACAGCAGGGATCTCGCCCACTCCTCCTGGAGGAACAGAAATAGTTCTCTGTTTTCCGCATTAGCTTCCAGATTGCCGTCAGACAGCTTCCCC
>MU227996.1:563699-576530 GCA_018584345.1 Thuja plicata | reverse complement strand
CCTGGGTTAGGATCTTACCGTGCATAAGGGTCCACCAGAAGAAGTTAATTTTAGGTGTGAGTTGGGGAATCCACACATTCCTCCAATCCTCCTAGTTGCCCTCCTCCTTAAGAAGCAGGTTATAAGCTGAGCTAACCGTGAAGGCCCCAAACTGAGTGGGTGTCCAAATGATAGAATCTTCATTCTCGGAAACTCTGAAACAAAGAAGTATGTCCATGAGTTCTCTAGCTGAGTGCTGCAGATCCTGTCTATCCCTTAGGTGATTAGGTATATCCATCCAAGAGTTTCCGATGGTATAATTAGAGGCTCTAGGACCCAAGGCCGGTCTAAGGATATCCATGATCGGTTTGAATTTAATACCCAGCTGGGGTTGGTTCAAAAATAAGGAAACCTATTATTTCACACTTATGGACTTGTTTTATTAGAAATTATTTAAAAATTAAAATAATTAGTCCAATTTAAAAATAAATTATGTATTTATAATATATGTAATCATATCTAAAATGGGTTTTAATTTGGTGGAAATTTTCATTAGAAAACATCTTCTTCCAAAAGTGGGTTTCATGCGCAAAAAGTTATGCTAGAAGTGGACTCAACTTCTTGCACTTACCCTTGCTAAACGACTCCAATGACAACACACAACGTACAAGAAAGTCTATCTACATGAAATATGAAATAGGTGAATACTGAGTAACCAAACCATTTAAACTTCCATTTTGGTAACTCAAGAACCAAAAACATTTGCAGTATTTACAATGCTTACAGTGAAAAAGACTCTACATCAATTTCTTTATGTTAGACACATAAATATTATTGCTGAATAATTATTTTAGATGGACAAATGTTACTAGTTTATTCCATTTTAAAAAAATTATTATTATATGTTATAATAAATAACTTGTTTGGAAAAAAGGTTTACTTATTCAAATGCCCTTTCAAAGTCTTCTTAAGAATCTTCTCTGCACATTTTACATAACTATATTATATTCTCCTTTTGTACCACTTTGCGTGCAACATTTTGAATTTATAGGTTCTTATAGTTCTCTTCGATAGCTATGGCCAGTTCTATAATACTTTGATAACCTATAAATTATAAACACTAAAATGTTGTTACATTTGATTGGCACCATTTCAAAGAAATTAAATTCAAGACTTTCATAGCATGAAATTTTATGTGGTAGGGTTTTAAAGAAAATTTATAGATTCCTTAAATCATGATTTTTTTATATTGCTGAATTTGTAAAGGGAAGCTTGTTTGTGACCAACCTAACGTGAATATTGTTCGTAGCATTTTTAGGTGGAATTTTACAAGCGGAGGCAAATTTTGTTTTGAAGGGACTAGAATTAGATTAAACTTTTGTTTCATATTATTACGTCTTTAGTTTGTTATGAAAAGATTTAAAGGCTAAATTTTAGAGTTTTGGGTGGTAGTTTTAGTCTAGAGTGTTGTTTTGGAGATAGTATTTGTTATATAGGGACTCATTATAAAAGTTAAACCACATTTTGTTTTGGACTTGTATAGCTTGTATTTTCTATAGTAGGGCATTTATGAGATAATTCTAGGTTAAGGTTCTTTTCTTTAATTGAAAATGCATAACATGATATCAATTGATATTTATTTACTTAATGATTTGTGTTTTTTTGAAATTTCTTAAATAGCTTTCAATAGATTAGCAAGGGAGAAATATTTTTTTATACTTTTTATTACTATTATAAATATGTGACAATTGTAATTCACTTTTATGCATATGCATATTAAACTCATTTTAAAGAATTTGGTTTTTATTGTCTTAGTCAATATGTGTGTTTAAATTGGAAGGTTGCTCAATTTGTTTTGGTTTTTTAGGTCATGATAAATCCTCAGAAACCTATTTAGATAATTGACATTTCAAGTAGCACCTCAGAATAAATACTCTGATGCCATCTATCAGGTCGAATGTGTCTGTGAATTAGAATGGATATTATGAAATAAAAATTTAGAATCTTGCAAAATGTATTTCCCTTAGCTCTAGGGAGAGTGTTGAACAATTGAATGTAGTTAGTTTGCATACAAGTGATGTCAAAGAGTTCGAAGTCACATCAATGGAAGAAGCTTTACATGAAATTTATGCAACCTACGTGAATTTTTTCTAGATTTTTGTACTTTCCCATGGGAAATGTGTTGCAATGAATATTATGGAGAAGGCAATACTACCAATATTCGTCGTGCATTTAAATCCTACCTAGATCATGCATAGTACATGGTCCACTGATGTAGTTCCCTTTGCAGTTTACCTATGAAATACCTTCTACTACTCCTGTTGCAAAAAAAAAGCTTTTGATGTTTTTGGTCTTTTGTATTTAGCCAAAAATCCCACTCCTTTTTATTTTGATCCACCAAACAATGATATAAGTATATTTTGTTCAAGGTTAATTCCACTTGAAATAAATTTTGCACAATCTATATTTCCAACACTTTGGCATTTACTTTCTTTCTTCAACCCTACATTTGTGTGTATTTAAAATACACATTTCATATGTTTATCCACTATATATTATTTTCATTACACAACACATATTTATTCCATTTGATTTTGAACACATATTTCTATAACTTTTTGTTATCATACTAGAACTTTGAAGTTGTATACTTTGCACCCTTTCAGACTTTAGTTCTCCTTTGAACCTAATTTAGAGTGGAATAGAACCATAATTTTATGTTTATTCTAAAATAAGGGCAATTTAAATTAGACACATTATTTGTTCCAATTCACTTAAATCGTATGTTGCTACATCTTTCTACTGTCATACAACAAGCTTTGCGATTTCATCGTCTACTCATTTTACCGTACAGTTCTCACATCAAATCTTTCTTATCTTTATCACTAATCGACATTTAAGAAGTCTTTCCAATATGTATTGATACAAGATTACACACCTTATTTGTTTAATTTATCAAGCTTTAGTAATTCAATGCCACTTAGTTTGGTTTATAGTCAAATCCCTACACGACCTTCGTATAAATGTTGCCTTCTCTTTTGAACGCTTTTGTAAAATGCAGAAGAATCTATACAACATTATTAGAAAGAAAGAAGAAGCCCGCCTGCAATTGCTTTCGCACAAAGCCTAGGTATGTGAAGTTACTTGTACCCCCACTTTTTAAGTAGTGCAATTTAATTTTTTTACATCATTGATTTCATGGAATCTTTTTTTTGCTTATCACTTATACCATTTTTCTCTTCTATAGGTTCACACTTGTTGATCACGAAGAGGATACAAAGAAGCATTATATTTACAAATATAATTTTTTCAATATCTTTTCATGCATTTCAATGCCACGATTTGCTTATGGTGGTCTACATTAAATTAAAAAAGGTACTACTGTAATTTAAATTCCTCCAAAAAGGAAGCTACTATGTACAAGATGGCCTCCTAAAATACTATATGTTTATTGGGTGTCACTTTTATACGATTTCTTCTATTATCTAAATCCTTATTTATGCTTTCAAATAAAAAACCTATTGGCGTATCCCTTGCACCTCCTTTAGGTGCAAGTTCTAGTTATAATTTGATTGTCAGTGTAATAAATGTCATAACAAATTATTGGTGGTTGTTCATAATGTCATAGTGGCGGCGGTATGACCTTACGCGAACTCCGCATAATCTAATTGTACAAATGAAGAATTTAAGTCCAATTGGATGTTAAGTTTGTCAGGTCTTCTTATCTCCATGACAAGTTAAAACTCATAGCTTGTCAAGTCCTTAAATCTCCATCATAATGAGTTGCATATAAAAATCAATTGGGTTTTGAATTCACTGTTAATTTTAGTGTAAGTGTCAATGAGGCAGCATTGGTGATTTCATAGAAAAACATGAAGACTGAAATTTTTGTTTTTTAATATCTTCACGCATTTAAATGTTTCTTGGTCAATCTATGAATTGCTCTGCTACTAAAAATAATCATTCTACAAACTCTTATGTTTTATATTAAATCATTTTAAGACATTTAATTATTTTGATTTATTATGTAGATTAGTTTTCTTAATGTGTCTATGTCATCAATAAAAATGAAATATTTAATGTTTTCCCTATAATAATCCGCAATCATTAAGTAGATGCAATCAGTTAAGTCAATTTGTTTGGAGATAATCAATTATAATTGAGAATAGAAATTGATGACGTGTTTAAAAAGATGTATAAAATGTTGATACTTAATTGGATATTGAAAAAAAATTAAATAAATAAGATTTTTAAACCTATTTGATATTAAACCTTGAAATAGTACCTTTTATTAGTAATGTATAGAAATTTATGCTAAATTTGTTCCTTTATTAGAAAATATTGTTTTAGTCCTAATAAAATGATATTTTCTCTCTAAATTTTTCTATTGTGTTATGTTAAACTTTGCCCCTCTTAAACATTTATAAACCTAATACTATTTTAAAATAGGTCAAAAGATTGTCATTATGTTAAAGAATCTTTCGCCTACATCAATCAGTCAATACAAATTATTTTACTCTTTGTATCGCATCAATCAATATATATATTATTATTATTTACTAATGCAATGCATTAAAATCTTTAAATGCAAAGATGTAATACCTTAATAAAAGCCTTTCACATCAACGTCCTCACACACGAATAAAAATGAGTTCCTTTCACTTCAACGTCCTCTCACACATACCGAAAAAAAGGGTCTCTGGAACCGAGCGGTACCCTTACAAGGGATCACACAAGTTATCTAGGAAAGGGTCGTAAGAGTTCCATACAGTTTGTTTATAGAATGGAAGAAGCTCAGCTTCGGTTTGGAGCCCTATCCTCTGCAGACATCAAATTGTGGTTGATGAGCCCAAATGAAGAAAAATACGAAAGAAATCCAGTTCATCTCCATTCTGTCATTCTCGAAAGATCAGAGTTTTTCAAAGTGAAAGATGTCCGACCGATGGTCGTCGGATAAACCAACCGAAGTAAGGGTAACTACTTCTCATAACTTTGATGAGTATTTAAAATGCATTCAACTCATGTATGGCGAGCGGGTGTATTTCTCCAATGTTGAGGAATGCCTGGCCACTCTTTCAGTTGCTTCTGAATTGTTGGCTGATGAATGCATCAACAAATGCATGCAATATTTGGAAGCAGTTCGTTGGAGTGCTGAGCAAGAAACCCAAATTCGAGGCGTGCTCTCTTCCCTGGGACTGAAACTTATACCAGATCTAGCTGCCAGGCTTGATAAAGAGGACAACAATCATATAAATTTTCTGGAAAAGATAATCAAAGAAATTATATCTGTTATCATACGTCGCCGCGCACCCACCAACCGGGAAACTGCGGAGAAATATATAGCAGGCATCTTGGAGGGAAACACATCTGAAGATGTTGTACAAGTATGTGAGCGTGAGCTTTTGAAAGAGTTCAAATCAGCTATTGCTTCTCGTGATCACTTAGTTATGAAATCGCTCTTTGAATATATTAAGCACTGTAATGGAGAGATAGTGAAAGTTGCATTCATCGCTTTTGATGAAAATCAAGAATTTACAAAGTATGTGAGAAGTACGCTAAGCTGGTACACAGAAACATACGTGCAATTTAGGGAAGTTTTGTTCAACACTATAATCTGGTTTATGCAGGCAATAGGAGACGGAAAGATAATAGTTTTGAAAGCATCTCGGATTTCTTTTCTCACAACATGGCTACCAATTATGGTGGATGTTTGCTGCAAAGGAACTGGCAAACTTGAGGAGATTGATAAAGCAGTGCTTCTTGTCGTAGAGAGCCTTCCTCTTGTGGACAAGAAATACATTTGCGCAACATGGTTAGAGACTTACAACAATTATAATATTAGCATCGCGACGCCATTTACTTTGTTTAAAGATCTGCACGACGCCCATTACAATTCGACATTGAAGCTTTAGTATGCTGTCCCTCTATTAAATCTGGAATATTATCTTGAGTTACACATTTTGCTTTCGTTCCTAGGATTTGAGGTATGGTAGTTTTTTAACTTGGAAAGTGTCTACCATGCCTGGGGCATTTTGATCACAAAAAAGTTTTAAGTATCTGTTTTCTTCTATTGTTGCTACTTGATACAGTTTTATGGTACGCCAAGTCAAATGTGGTTGTTCCTCTTTTTTTTGTTGAATCAGCTGATAGGTTCTCCATATTATATATATATATTTATATGCTTGCCTTAATTGTGTTTCCAGTTTACATAGCATAACAATAAATTTGTAACAACAAATTTGTTTTATGCTTTTGCAAAAAAATAACATTTCTATTTTCCTTGTACGATCTGTTGACCGGCCATTTCTGGCAATTTTTTTTATATGCATAAAATAAAACATTCCACTAAATCGACATAAAGCTCGAAGAATAGTGCAAATTGTGTTATGGGCCCCCTCTTAAGCATTCCACCACATCATGATAAAACTCGTAAAATACTTCCAAAAGCTTATTTTTCAACGTTTTGCCCTACAGGGAAGTTTCTCTCAGTTTGTGTCAGAAATTAAGGAGACCAAAACAGGTTAGTACTATTTGTTATATTGTTTGGGTAAATAAATATTTCTTATTTAGCTATTTAGGATATTTGTGTTCTTGAAAGGGAGGTCACAAGTTCAAAGCCTGTTTCATTTGTAGCATAATGGATGTCTCCCGCAAAGAGTACGAGGTAGTCCCATATTGCTGTTATCATATGTAGACCCAAAAACATATGACTGGTATAGTAGACTATAAAAGGACCTTTCCTTTCCTTAATTAATATTTACGACTTTATCTTACTATGATTACCCAATAGCAAGATATACCTCCTCCTCCTTAATTTGTTTAAACAAGTTAGATTTTATTGCTTTTTTGTCTAGTAACCCTTATTTTGAGGTATAAGGCCTGGTGGGGGGTGGCATGCAGGAAAATCCAAGAAAATAGCAGGCAAAACAATGGGCAAAACATTGGAGTTGGTAGCAATTTCTGTGAGATGCTCATCCCATACTTCGACCACATTACATACAAATGGATAAATAGAACATGAAGGGAATAGGAAACTTTTGTGGCTTGCTCTTTATTTCCGAAATACATATATCATCAATTTCATCACTATCTTTTTTCAATGGTAATAACAAATCTGTTGCTCTAACGTGATCCAACTGGATTGAATTTCTATTTTCAAATGTAAAGCTACACTATTTGTCTGCATTCCATGCAAGGGAGCATCAAAGGAGCCCAAACAGAAAGTTAATAGGTACACTATCTTTGTCCACTAGGAGCAGCTTTACCACACATTCTACTTCCACCGTCATCTCACAATTTTTGTCCTTTATCATTGTTAAAACTTCGAAAGTCCTCCCTATCAAATATAGACCTGTCATGATAAATGATAGATTAGAATTTGTGAAAATAAATGTAGATGTAAATCAACTAAAACTGTCAAAGGCATATTAAGCTCTATTCATATTTTATTTAACGTATATTTCTTAAAGCTATAGATCTTCATTGGATATTAAAGTTCTTTACTTTTCTTTCATTTTAAGAAAGCAAAGAGATAATATATTTTTTTGTGTCCCCCTTATTCTGCAAATATGAAACTCCAACGGTTAGATCTCTAAATGAACTGCAGTGGATTATTCCAGCACGGACCGTTTGCCGACGCCGAACGTGACGAAATCCAACCAAAGTCCCCCACGTAAATAGCCTTATCGGCCAAACAAACATATATAAAATAATTAGAAAAATAAAATGTTCAATTATGAAATTAGATGTTATGGATTAAAATGAGGTATATAGTTGTATATATGAACTGTGTAAGTATGTAGCAGTTATATGAGATCTTTTAAGAAATACATGTGGAACTTGATACAATTCAAGGATTCATCATACGATTTACTATCTTAATATATTTATGAAAAGTATTTTAAATGATTTTTTAAAGATTGAATCAAAATTTAACTATGGAATTTCTGATAGTTGAACAAAACTAGCATTTCTTATTAGAACATTATCATATTCTTACTTAAAATGTAACTTATATACAATCTATAGTGCCTTATTTTCTTTTGGTAAGTATGAATTGTACTATATTTAACTTTATTATCCAACACAAATGATTCAATAGCTAAACAAAAATTACTAATTATTTCTTTTGATTAGATAAGTAGAGATTTTGAAAGGGTCCTGATCTCTTTAACAAAGAAATAATGAAGTATTCAAAAATAACTACACAATAAGAAAATAGGCAAAAAGAAAATCTTACAGAGGCCTATCCAAAGCTAATTATTGTTATTAAAACAATATAATATCATTTAAAAGACTAATTGCTTTCAACTCTAAAAATTAGTTGAGTCCTCCTACCATATATCATGATAAAATACAAGATATTCATTAAGCTTATCTTTTATATATGTGATTGTACAAATAAACATAATATGCACTACTTCAATGCATATGTATTGTCTTACCACAAAAGGAATAATATATCTCTAAATAAAAATAATACATATTTTGGTGACCACCTTATTTTGTAAATAACATGTGATATGACTATTTATGATAATTTATATGAAACTACAAAATATTTATTTCACATGTTAATGTTAATGAATATGAATATGTTTTTGATTTATTATATGACATTCACATGAAATGTCACATGTTCTCATGTGTTCATGTCAAAGTTTATCTTGACAAACATTTGATTATTTTATGATCTACATACATATGAACAAATTATTCAGAATATAGCATAAACTATTAGATATTTTCCTTGTGTCATCAATTTTCTCCACTTGCACTTTTTTTCAAAATGCAACATGATTTTTTTGTGTCATTTGAAAATGCATATACTAGCAATTTGATGAATAAACTAACCACTCATATTCGCAAAAAGTAAATATGAAATTTATTTCCTCGTATTATTTTCAAAGGAAAAATTAAATTTAAGATTTATGATGGTGGCTTATCTTGATGGCAAACATTCATTATTACATTTATAATATAGAAAATCTAAGAGTTATAATGTATTGTTGTTTTGTATGCATTTTTTAAATAATCAGATTCTAATCATAAATCAATAGCTTACTCGAATATGTGAAATACAAATCTATATAATTAAATATGTTTCATATTATATTTATAAAATTATTTATATAATATAATATGTGTATTCTTATTAATTTGTAGTGTAAAATAAATACTAAGATAGTAATTAATTAAAATTTAAAAATATATTATCTAATATTTTTTATATTGAATTATATTTTTGAATTTAAATTAGTCAATATAAATAGTGTTGTAGGGGAGAGGACCCGATAGTTGAGCACCCTAACTTCGCGCTTCTCAAAATCCTACGTGGAAAGTTCAAATCACTCTCATTTTTTTATAGTAGCTTACTTGGCAAGTCCCCTGCTTATAACTAAGGTTTTAGGGCCACATCATCAAATATGATGCCACATCAGCATGCTTTTTGCCAAGGTGTCCAAAACAGCCCAAAAAAAAAGTGAGACCAATCGTAGTCTATTAGGGACCCCCATAGTTGTGCAGCTGATGTGGCATCACACAATTGGTTGCTTTTTAGAATAAGGGACACATTTCATTCAATTATGGGTAGTCATCATTAGCAAAAACAACTTTAAAGTCACAACTATTGATACAATGCTGTCAAAAAAATTGGATATTAAATCAACAAGTGTGGGTATCAAGTTAACAACTCCCATCACAACCATTGAAACGTGTTCAAGTACTGGGTCCTCTCTCCTATTCGTTGTTTTCTTTTTAAATGAAAAATTAGATTTATATGAGTTTTGAGCTTATGTCGCATCGTATAAATGGTTACTTTTTACGACTAAGGGTATATTTCATTCAATTATAGGAAGTCCTCATAGTAACAATAACTTTAAAGTCACAACTATTAGTGCAATATTTTCAAAAAAAATAGACATTAAACGAACATGTGTGTCTATTAAATCAACAAATGTGAATAAAATCAACAAATATGAATATTAAATCAGCAACTGCTTAGAATGTGTTCAAATATTAGATTCTTTCTCCTAAGTAGATAATCAAGAAAATAGAGTCCTAAAGATACATGATAAAATGAGCTAAAAAAAGAGCTTTATGGAATTAAACAAAATCTCCCACATAATTATTGCCGCAAGTTGATATTAACTTTCTTGAATTAAAATAAATGCCAAGCTGATATTAACTTGAATTAAAATAAATACCTTTAACATCAACATCCTAGACACGAATTACAATAAATCTCTATCACTTCAACCTCTGGCACATACACCAAAAATTGGGTTCATGAAATAGAGTGAAACAATTATAAGAGATTTGACAACATATACAAAAAAGGGCCATTAGAGCTTTAACCTTTGCAGATATCAAATTGTAGTTGATGGACATAAGTGTACGTCCATTATGTGATTCTCAATAGGTCGGCATTTTTCGAGGTCAAGATGTCTGAGCGCTAGTCATTGGATACACCGACAGAAATATGAGTAATTACTTCTCATAACTTTGACGACTATTAAAAATTTAGCGAACTCATCTATGGTGAGTGGGTGTACTTTTCCAATGTTGAGGAATGTCTTGCTATTGTTTCAGTTGCTTCTAAATTATTGGTCCATCAATATATCGACAAATACATGCAATATTTGGAAGTAGTTCGTTGGAGTACTGAGCAAGAAACCCAATTTTCAGATGTGCTCTCAACTCTGGGATTAAAACTTTTATTAGATTTTAGATGTCAGATTGAATAAGGAATGTGTCGACTATATTAATTTTTGTGGAAAGGATTATAAAAAATATGGCCTTTGTAATTAAAGGTCACAAGGTCACAAGAAACAAGGAAAATGCGGTTAAATATATAGTAGACATCTTCAAGGGAAATGCATTTAGAGATGTTGTGGATGTATGTGGGCACAAAATTTTGTGAGGGTCTAAATCATCTGTCTACTTGCGTGATTTCATCGGCATGAGGTCCATCTGTTTTATGAAGAATATAAGAGAACGAAAGATAGTAATTTTGAGAGCTTCTTGGATTTTGTTTCTTAAAATTTGGCTACCAATCATGGCATACATAAGTTATGGAAGAGTTGACAAACTTGACAAGCTTAATACTAAATGCTGGATATTAAGGTCCATTGGGTGCTAGAATACCAAATGTTGGATATGGTCAATTCTGGAAGATACATATCCTAGAATGATTTTTGGAATATGGGCTGGACCCGTTTGGTTCACCCAAAAGATGAATGAGAAGATGCATAAATAATTTTAAATTGTTTATTTCTTAATTTTTTTGAATACGATGTGTATGTGTGTATATATACATACATACACACATGTGTGTATATACACATGTGTATATATGCACATATGTGTGTATATACACATGTGTATATATGCACATATGTGTGTATATACACACACATACACACATTTGTTTCTACACATACATTCACACATATACATACATTTGTGTATATATACATATTTATACATATACACATATATTTGTGCATATATACATACACACGTGTGTATATATACACACCTGTAATTATACACATGTGCATATATACATATACACATGTATATATACATGTGTGTATATACAAATATATACACACATACATATATGTGTGTGTACACATACATGTATATATACATACATGTATGGGTATATATACACATGTATCTATACATGTGTGTATATACACATATACACACATGTGTGTATATATAGATACATATATGTGTGTATACACACATATATATGTATGTATACACACATGTATACACATATACACACATATATGTATATATACACACATTTGTGTATATATACACATATACGCACATATACACGCACACACACATTTACACATCTATCATGTCACGGATCGGATGAGATATTAAAATTTCTTTTGTAAAAATTGGAACTAGAATTCGAAATTCCAATTCCACCTATTTAGGTGGAAGATTGATATGCCCATTTTGGGGCAAAATGAGAATTTCGTAATTCCAATTGCATTTTTATTCATGGACCCAAACATGGAATTTGGCATTATCTGAAATTAGATAATGCCAATTCCAGTCTAATTCCAGCCCCCAAACAGGTTCGTCGTTGAGAGTCTACTTCTAGTAGACAACATACATATTTGCGTAGAATGGATAGAGCTTTACACGAGGTATGACATGTACAACGCTATGTTGTTAACTTTGTTTATAGATCTTCAATGGGTAAGTGCAAGAATTTGGGTACCAATTCCGCGGAAGTCTTGTGGGCTTAAAAACTACCACTAGAAACGGGCACCCATTTTGAAAAAAAGGGGCACCTATCTTAGGCTCGGACACCCGATCCAAAATTCAAAAAACGGGTGCTTGTTTTTCAAAAATGGGTACCCATTTTTTTTCAAAACAGGTGCCCGTTTTTTTTTTTTTTTTTTTTTTTTTTTTTAAAACTCATTTTTACATGCCAATTTATTACATTTAAGAAACGGGTACACATTTTTAAACGTGTGCCTGTTTTTTAAAATTTGAATTTACCAAACCACTATTTGCATTGGATTTCGGTTTGGGACAGGTTTGGTAGGACCAAGCCTATGCTTGGACCTCCAAAATAATGACTAAGGCATTTGAACACCAGATTTTAGTTTTTCCGTAATTTTTTGAGGGTCTTCCTAATCGAATTTTTTGATGAAATTAAAACCTATTAGAGATCTTACTGTCTAGATTTTAAAAATATAAATTTTATAGTGATATGATAAATTTTACTATTTTTACAATATTTATTAATCAAAAGTGGTACCTAAACTTAAAATAATAAGGTTCACTAAAACTTTAATAACTTTTTTGATTTTAGGT
>MU227996.1:536794-547791 GCA_018584345.1 Thuja plicata | reverse complement strand
AAAGGGTCCTACGACACAGTAATGTGTCCTAGGACCCCTCAAAACCACTCGAGACCCCTTAGGACCCCTTACAATTCATTAGCTTATTATAAGGGGTCTTAAGGGGTCCTATGATACAGTAATGTGTCCTAGGACCCCTTAAGACCACTAACGACCCCTTAGCACCCCCTATCATTCATTAGTGTGTGATAAGGTGTCCTAAGGGGTTGTAAGGGGTCTAAGAAGTCCCATGACACATTAAAAACCCTTACAATCCCTAAGATTTAGAGAGAAGGGTCCTTGAGGGTTCTAAGGGGTCATAAGGGGTTATAGGACATATTAATGTGTCCTTCGATCCCTTATGACCTCTTAGGAGGCCTTATCATACATCTTAGGTGTCTTAAAAGTTTGTAAGCGGTCATGAAAGGTCCTAGGACACATTAATGTGTATTAGGACCCCTTAAGAACCCTTACCATTTATTAGTATATGGTAAGGGGCCTAGGGGTTGTAAGGGGTCTAAGGGGTCCTAGGACACATTAATGTGTCCTAAGACCCCTTAACAATCCTACTACCCCTAAGATGTAGAGAGATGGGTCATAAGGGGTAGTACAACACATTAATTTGTCCTAGGACCCCTTAAGAGCCCTTACCATGCATATTAGGGGTCCTAAAGGGCCATAAGGGGTCATAAGTTGTCATAAGACACATTAATGTGTATTAGGACCCCTTAAGATCCTTTACCATTCATTAGTGTATGGTAAGGGGTATTAGGACACATTAATATATCATAGGACCCCCTGATAGTCCTTACGACCCTTAAGATGTAGAGAAAGGGGTCTTAAGGGGTCATAATGGGTCCTCACCTTCTCTCTCTCTCTAAAGACTCCTATGACTATAAATGTGTTCTAAAGGGTTATAATGGGTCCTAATGTGCTATAATGGGTCCTAAGGGTTCCTAGGATGACTTATAACCCATTAGAACCCCTTAGGAAAAATTAGCACACATTAGCGCACATTATAGCTCATTAGTGTGTCCTAAGAGGTCCTAATGTGTCCTAAGAGATCCTAATGGGTCCTAATATGTCCTAAGGGGGTTTAAAGGTTCCTGGAGGGTTGTAAGATCACTTAGGACCAATTATGACCCCTTATGATATAATAAAACTACTTAGAACTCTAAAGAGTGTCCTATTATGATTAATGCGCTCTCTCTCTCTCAATGTGTTTTAAGGGGTCCTAATGAGTCCTAATTTGTCCTAATGGGTTGTAATGGGTCCTAAGGGTTCCTAGGACCACTTAGAACCCATTATATAGCCCCTTATGAAACATTAGTACACATTAGAACACATTAGAGCCCATTAGTGTGTCCTATGATGATTAATGTGTTCTAAGGGGTCTTGAGAGGACATAATGTGTCCTAAGGGGCCATAATGGGTCCTAAGGGGACCTATGACAACTTACGACATATTATGACCCCTTATGATACATTAAAACTACTTAGAACCCTGAAGAGTGTCCTTAATCAAGTCAAGGGCTTAGGTTATAATCAATAGTTTACTGAGAATCTTGTTGAAGATAATGTGTTGATTCCTAAAATTTGGCTAAGTCTGAAATTTCCAAAAAACCCTCAAAATCCATAATCTTTATCTTAACTCCTATGAAGCTGAAACCACTCTCAAACATCCTAGAAGCATATACATAAAATGCAACTTAACTATAAGAAAAATGTAACTTAAGTATAAGAAAGGAAGAGTATGTAACTTATACTTAAATGTTACATTTTATTTATTGACCTAGTGCTGGAAGTGGTCTAGGAGGGCCTATTGGGATTTCTTCCTCCGTCCCTTAAGCATTTTCATAATATTACTGTTAGACACCTAGATTTGCACCCTTACCCAAGCTCTCGTAGTCTTGGTAATCTAGTGTAACATGGGAATCATCTCAAGGTTGTGGGACCTTTCGCTAACCGAGACGAGACCTCTAGATTCTAGGCCGATTCCTCTTGATATGTCACCCAAATCTGCTTCTCAACAAGAAAATAAATTCTTGAGGGAAAAGGGATAGAAGGAATGCATGAAAGGGAAATAACTGAAAGCAAATTTTCCTACTAGGTGATACACCGAAGATGACCTGAATCATAACACATTAAGTAACCTCAGCAGGAAACCTTGGAACAAATAGAACACAAATTCCTAGATAGGCTTGCATAAATATTTCATAGAGAGGCCTGAGACAAACAGAGGCTATTCATGGAAAGAAGTAATTTCACAAACAATAGCATATTCACTATAAGTAGACACGGACTATGACCTGCAAACAAACATCCACTTTGGCAATTAGGCACATGAATGAGACAAAATGATAGGGGACTGTAGAATATCCACAAACTCATCTAAATCAAATCATCCACAGTAGTACACACTATTGCAAAAAGAAAGAGGGCTCAGGGACTCCAATGTTTCTCTAAAAATCATTCAATATATTGTAATTCAGTAAGAGAAATTCAGACAAGAAAGCCCAAGGACAGAAAAGATGTAACATAATATGTTTTTTTTTAATAAGAAAAACCCTAACTGTCCCATCTGTCATAGGAAATTCTGGAATTATCTATTGAAGATTGGATCTATCTTTGAAAAGTAGCTTGTTATAAATTAAAATCTCTGAAAAAGGTTGATGGATCTGATATGAAAGAAGACCAGTCGAAATACATGGAATGAGGTCTTAATTAGGAAACCCAACTTGGGTCAATTCGGCCATACTATTTTCAGAGAATATTGCTAGAAATTAGATTGCCCCTTCAGAAAAGCTGACTCAAACCTTAATCCTCTTGAAAGGTCACCCCTTATCCATCTAATCCTCTGCTAGTCGGCTCTGTGATAACTGTTTAAATCTGATCTACAAAGATATTTGAATTTTTAAATATTTGCATGACAACGGTCATAGCTGGCACGGATATCTGCATCGATGACTGAGATCAAAACCTGATTTTATTCTAAAATGTAGCCACAGATAACTTACTCTACCTAGGATCCATATTAATCTTAGGTTGCCTTTTCCTCCTTATTGCTGAATCTCCCAACTGTTCCCTTTAACCTTACTTGCATCACGAGACTCAGCGACAATGCAGTCTCACTATCTCCCTACCTTTTCATTAACTCTACATCCCTTCAGAGACCTAGCGACAAGTGCAATCTCATAACCACCAAATAAAATGGAATATCCCTTCGTGGTTATGAGACCTAGAGACTGAAGGAGTGTGAAAAATGGGCCCGTCAAGACACACGTCCCCTATTATTTTTTTACCATTGCCTTGTCACCACTGTCACTTACATCAAAACTAACCTTAAATCAACCCGTTCCTAACCATGGAGAATTTGGAGACTCAACGACTGATTCATCTCGAAGTCTCATAAAGATTTCTAACCCCTAAAGTTTATCACGAGACCTCCCGACTACAAAGGACTTAATCCCACCTTACTTTTACTCAAGTTACACCTATGGGTTAAGGAAACACTTTAGTTTCAGGATCTCATGACACTTTATTAACCTTGGGTCACGTTGGGAGACTACGCAACTAAAGGAAATCTTGGGGTCATCGGATAAAATAGAATATGTTTTTTTCCTTATGCGACTTAGAGACCAAAGGTAATGCTAAATGCGCACGTGGAATTTTCAAGGAACTTAAGTGACTCGAAAAGGTGATGAGAAAATAGAAAGAGAAATGGCTGAGTTAGGGTTTTACCATAAAATGCTTAGGATTTTCATACTTAGGTTATTTTTCATAGACAAGGCAAAACAAGGAACTGAAAAGATATGCAGAGGACACGACCGAGACCATAAAATTTAAGGTCATTTTTACAGGTTGGGCTCAACCCTCGTGGGAGCCTCATTTTACTCCACATGTAGCCAATTTTACTAGATGAGGAAAATTTGGGTAACATTCTTGGCGATTTTTGTGGGATGTCTGCCTACTAGACATTGAGAACCAGTAGCCTCTGAACCATTCCATTGGGCATGGAGTCACTTCCGTGAATAAAAATTTCCTCTGACAGAGAAAATAGATCTGAAGAAAAACTTATGTGCACAAGTACTTCTTGAAAAGTTGGGAAGTTAGACTAGAAATCTTTAAAAGAAAGCAGGAAATCTAATCTACCCTAAGCTAACCAGTGAAACAAACTTGGTTAAATAAAACCATTCACTGGACTACTAAAGTAGCTCCCTTTTCTGAATAAAAATTTTTGCATTACATGCATAAGGACAACTACGAGTATATGAGGCATGTATAGATTTGTCAAACAATGATAAGCCGCCTCTACAAAAATGAGATCAGATTCACTTACCTCAATTTGATCATGTGAAGGTACCTCAGCGAACTTCATCTGGGCTAGGTATCTGATAGGGAAACCCCTTGAGATTCTGAAGGTAGGAACCTTCTTTTTGGCATCTTCCTTCTTTTCATGGTTGTCCTCTTCCATTATAGAAAGCCATGTCATCTCCTCTTTAATGGTCAAAAAGTTGTCATCCTCTTCCTCCAAACCGACCAAAAGCTCATCAAAGCTATCAAGATCCTGAACATCTGAAATTGGCTCCAAATTTTGCTTAGGTGATAGATCCTTTGAAAGAGAGTCATCTAAAAATGGATCTTCTGCAACAGACACACAACTCTGAACTCCCACTCCAAGGAATAAGGGGTCATCATTGAGTCCTTCACAAAAAGTCCCTATGATCTCTAAAAAATCACACTCTTCAAAGCCTTTGCCAATGCTCTCTTCTTGCTGCCATAAAGTTGTAGGGGTAGTTATGGGAATAAATTCATCATCCTGCTCAATAAAATTAGGCAGCTCATCCACCAAGGTCATATCATCTTCTTTGATATCCACCATCTGGTGATATCACACCTTTTGCCCTGACTAATTTTTTGTCATAAGAAATGACATAGTCTCTGCTTCCTCACCAACAAAGACAGGAAGCCCCTCATATAGGTTCATCAAGATATCAGTTTGAATATTCATATCTACCTTCTTAGTTTTCTGTCCAAGTTCATCACAGTCTTCATTGAGCTCTGAAATCTCTGACCTCATTTCTTCTGCATCGTCATAAGGAATCTCATCTATCACAAGCTCCTTCCCTGATAATAAGCTAGTATCCTTGCAAAGGCTTTGAATTTGACAACCAAGAGGCAGAGATGGCCATTTCCATAGAGTTTCATCACCCTGAGACAATAGAGGCCTCTTTGGATGAATCATTTCCTTGGACAAATTGCCCTGATTGATTAGTGGGATGATCTTTAATCACATGTTCTTGAGCAAGAGCCTTCACCTTAAAACTTGGAATATATAGTTGGAGGGACATAAGGGAAGACATAGAAGGAATATATGCTCTGACTCTTGGTAAGTCAAAGCCTACACCATTTTGGCATTTCTCCACCCTTGTTGCAACCACTTCTCTAGGCTGCTGATGTTCCAAAGGCAGCTGCAAGTGCTCTGTTGGCTTTTGTGCTCCAAGAGGATTATTGAAGCTTGGAAATGAATGCCTTGTAGGTTCCTCATGCATAGGGTATGGGAGAAAATGATACCTCCAATTTGGAATCTCAGGCCCAAGGGCTTCCCTTTCAGCAATTTGAGCTTTCAACTTTGCTGACATAACTTTAGCTTGGCAATTGAGCTCTTCTTCAAATTGCTGCCCATTAAGCATCCCAATCTTAGGGATATATGCTTGTAAGGTGATTTTTTTATGGTAGGGGGTCAACCCTTGAAAATAGCCATGAATTTCCATATCTTGCTGCTCATAGGCTTGAGTTTCCATATCTTGCTGCGAATTCTTTATCTCAGATATTTGCTTGATCATGTCAAGCGCTTTAGTTGTTACCTTTCCTTGTTCTCTCATAAACTCTAAGATATGAGGCTCCTGCCTAATGGGATGAGAAAGGGGGGGTGGTAGGTAAGCATGGTGAGCCAATTGCCTATGCATTAACATCTCTTTTTGTGCCTTTAGTGCCCATGGGTTTTCTCTTTGGAGGGCTTGCTCATAATCTTTTACAAGAGCGTAATCATCTAGGGAATGTTGGATATATTGATGGCCTTGTATAGTATGGAAGCTTGGGGAAAAGTAGGCCTTGGAGGGCTTTGGTACGACTGATGACTAGCCCACTGAATACTATTATTATAATAAGGAGGGTAACCTAATTGGCCATAGTGACTTGACATGTCTACTCATATAGTTAGTTGGAAATTTATAAAATATGAAACAACTTGGAACATACCAGCACTTTGATCTTTGAAACCAGTAGACCTTTGGAGTCGCCAGATATGCAGAAAAATGACCTCTTTTAGGTCTGAATCATGTCATCAACATATCAGTGATAGCATGTCTTGCAAGATAAAATTCTTTATGGAGTCCCACCGGGCGTGCCAGAACTATTAGACACCTAGATTTTCACCCTTACCCAAGCTCTCATAGTCTTGGTAATCTAGTGTAACATGGTAATCATCTCAATATTGTGGGAGCTTTTGCTAACCGAGATGAGACCTCCAGATTCTAGGCCGGTTCCTCTTGATATGTCACCCAAATTTTCTTCTCAACATGAAAATCAATTCTTGAGGGAAAAGGGATAGAAGGAATGCATGAAAGGGAAATAACTGAAAGCAAATTATCCTACTAGGGTATACACCAAAGATGATCTGATTCATAACACATTAAGTAACCTCAACATGAAACCTTGGAACAAATAGAACACAACTTCCTAGATAGGCTTGCATAAATATTTCATACAGAGGCCCGAGACAAACATAGGCTATTTAGGGAAAGAAGTAATTTCACAAACAATAGCATATTCACTATAAGTAGACATAGACTATGACTTGCAAACAAACATCCACTTTTGCAATTCGGCATAGGAATGAGACAAAATGACAGGGGACTATAGGATATCCACAAACTCATATAAATCAAATCATCCACAGTAGTACACACTATTGCAAAAAGAAAGAGTGCTCAGGGACTCCAATGTTTCTCTAAAAATCATTCAATATATTCTAATTCAGTAAGAGAAATTCAGACAAGAAAGCCCAGGGACAGAAAAGATGTCACAAAAAGCTTTTGTAATATCTGAATATCAATGAAAGATTACAAACTATGGAAATTAGAGGGCAGAAAGAATGCCACGGATAACTTCTAAGTAAGGAAAACTCTGAGCTCTAAAGCTCTTAAAATTGATATATAAACTCCCCCGCATGCAGGCTTGGAGTCCAAAAATGATTAGGGTTACATTATAATATGTTTTCTTTAAATAAAAAAAACCCTAATTGTCCCATCTGTCAGAGGAAATTCTAGAATTATCTATTGAAGATCAAATCTATCTTTGAAAAGTAGCTTGTTATAAATGAAAATATCTGAAAAAGGTCGGTGGATCTGATATGAAAGAAGACCATTCGAAATACATGGAATGAGGTCTTAATTAGGAAACCCAACTTGGGTCAATTCGGCCATACTATTTGCAGAGAATATTTCCAGAAATCAGATTTGCCCCTTCAGAAAAGCTGACCCAACCCTTACTCCTTCTGAAAGGTCACCCCTTATCCATCTAATCATCTTCCATTCGGATCTATCATAACTGTTTAAATCTGATCTGCAAAGATATTTTAATTTTTAAATATTTGCATGACAACGGTCACAGTTGGCGCAGATATCTGCATCAACGGCTGAGATCAAAATCTGATTTTATTCTAAAATGTAGCCATAGATAACTTACTCTACTCGGGCTCTGTATTAATCTTAGGTTACCTTTTCCTCCTTGTCGCTGAATCTCCCAACTGTTCCCTTTAACCTTAGTTGCATCACGAGACTCGGCGACAATGCAGTCTTGCAATCTCCCTACCTTTTCATTAACTCTACATCCCTTCGGAGACCTTGCGACAAGTGCAATCTCATAACTGCCAAATAAAATGGACTATCCTGTCGTGGTTACAAGACCTGGAGACTGAAGGAGTGTGAAACATGGGCCCAACAAGACACGCGTCCCCTGTTATTTGTTTACCATTGTCTTGTCACCATTGTCACTTACATCAGCACTGACCTTAACTCAACCCGTTCCTAACCATGGAGAATTTGGAGACTCAACGACTGAGTAATCTCAAAGTCTCATAAAGATTTCTAACCCCTAAATTTTATCACGAGACCTCTCGACTACAAAGGACTTAACCCCACCTTAATTTTACTCAAGCTACACCCGTGGGTTGAGAAAACACTTTAGTCGCAGGATCTCATGACACTTTATTAACCTCGAGTCACGCTGGGAGAATACGTGACTAAAGGAAATCTCAGGGTCACCGGATAAAATAGAATATGCTTTTTTACTTACGTGATTTAGAGACCAAAGGTAATGCTAAATGCGCACGTGGAATTTTCAAGGAACTTAAGTGACCTGAAAAGGTGATGAGAAAATAGAAAGGGAAATGGCCGAGTTAGGGTTTTACCATGAAACGCTTAGGATTTTCATACTTAGGTTATTTTGCATAGACAAGGAAAAATGGGGAACTGAAAGATATGCAGAGGACATGACCAAGACTAGAAAATTTAAGGCCTTTTTTATAGGCTGGGCTCAACCCTTGTGGGAGCCTCATTTTACTCCACTTGTAGCCAATTTTACCAGATAAGGAAAATATGGGTAATAGTTACATAGTGCATGCGCGCTATAGGGCGTACACACTATAGTGCACACACGAGCATTGGCTTTGAATTCCCAAGCCTTAGGCTTGGGTAATCCAAGCCATAGCGCATGCGCGCTATAGGGTGTACGCCCTATTGCTTTTGGGGGACCAAAAAAAAGTTTAGCACCTTTTTGGTCCCCCATCTTCATGCATATACCCAGTGAGAAAATGTATGATCAAGATAAATATACGCTTCTATTATGTTCTTTGTCAGACTTATGGGATCACCTTGTGATGGTCATCATAAGTACAACAAACACTTTCAAGATGGAGGAGGTGGTCAGTTCATTGTTATCTAAATAAATGAGAAGGAAATATTTTGAAATGGATAAGGAGTCCCTAGTTGCTCATGGTAGAACAATGGATAAAGGCAAGAAGAATGACAAGAATGGTAAATCCAATTATCTAGGGAGATATAAGTCTCCTAGTAAACAATCCAAGGCTAAATGTTCCAACAGTGATTAACTTAGTCATCTTCAAAAAGAGTGCAAGAAGGAGAAAGTAAATGAAAAAGTAAAAATGTGTTGAATAGGCCGAATAACTAAAGGGGGGGGGGGGGGGAANAAGGGGGGGGGGGGGTGAATCATTGATTCCAAACTTTTCCCATATTCTAACTTCACTTGGTAATACTAATAAAGTATTCAGATAATTAAAATGGATGTAAACATAAAAACACATAATAACACCATGCACAATGAACACTATATTTTTACATGGAAACCTAAGGTAGGAAAAACTACAAAGAACTATTCTCAAGTATAAACAATGGTTAAGGTGATTTGTACAAATTCTCACTATAAGATGGGATAACTTCCCTAGATACAAAGTAGCTATCACAACCAACAGAAAAATGACTAACTGCTAATACAAGAGGCTTACTACATAAAGAAACTAGCTGATTGCCAAAAGAGTACTAATAAGATTAAATACACCACTGAAGTAACAAATATTACTAATTTGCCTTCGGTAACACAGTCTTGCACAAAGATTAAGATATTGTAAGTTATATTTCTTCTTCACACTCTTTCATACCTACCTCTTCTCATCGAACAAGATCACCTTCTACATATACCAATCCAGGCCATCATAGAACATCCATGAGGACCTAACATAATTTAAAATAAGCCACACCAAGTCATTCCTGTAGTGGTAAGGAATGAAGTGAGGACCATTTAAAACCTCCCCACTCAAATCAACACACAACACCCTCTTCATGACATTCATATTCATCAAACGGGTAATTACACGTTGTAATATAAATGATTACTTCGAAAAATGTCAACTAATATCCAGATCACTTTGGGCCCAAAAGATTAAATCTTGACATGTAACAATATGAATGGGACCAGGATAAACATGATAAAAGATAAATCATCACAACATTCCCTTTGGTGTGCATTCAATCATTCAATCAAAATAGAAATCATCATCAACCTAAAATACTAGTATACCAAAAACTAAACCTCATCAACTAGGTAGATATGTTAACATCAATGAATACAACAATCAAATCTGCAACAATGTCCCCCTTTGTCATTGATGGAAACATCCATCAACAACAACAAAAAGTACTTTAAGATTTCAGCATCACAACTTTTGTTCTTCTCCCACTTTCATAATAATGACAAACGAAAAAACCCCCCTAATAAAACCACTCTTCTCCCCCTAAGATGAAGCCACCAAGTATTGATCCAAAAAAATAAATAAGCATACAATGTCTTGGACCAATGCACATGCTAGTGCATTTAGTGCAGATTAGAAAGTGGCATGAATCCCAACTTCTACCTGAGATACTGAAATGTATCCTTGAATTATAGTTTGGTGAAAATATATGTAATTTTGTCTTTTGTGGGTACATATTCAAGCTTCACCTCATTGTCCAATAGCTTCTCCCTCAAGAAATGATATATAATTTCTATATGCTTCATTTTGTACTGTTGTACAAAATTCATAGAAATGTTTATAGCACTGGTATTATCACACATAAATGAGATATGATCATCAAATGATATGCAAACATGCTTCAACATTTGCTTCATCCAAAGTACCTGAGTGCAAAAAGAAGGTGCTGCAATATATTTAGCTTCAACAATAAATAATGACATTGAACCATGTTTGTTACTTGACCAAGCAACCAACTAGGAGCCAAGAAAATAAGCTCCACCACTTGTACTTCTTCAGTTATCAATACAATCAGCCCAATATGCATTAGTATAAGCTATCAAAATAAAGTCTGAGTCCTTAAGATACCATAAGCTCAAAAATTTTATTTGTTTCAAGTATCGGAAAATTCGTTTAACTGCAAAAACGTG
>MU227996.1:498844-523216 GCA_018584345.1 Thuja plicata | reverse complement strand
TTTCTTGTTTCAGTTATCGTTAGGTTTAGGTTTTAGTTTTCTACCTAGGGTTTCTTGTTTCAGTTGTCGTTTGGTTTAGGTTTTAGTTTTCTACCTAGGATTAAAAATAAGTTTTCTAAACTAATTTGCAAATTAAAATTTAAAACTTTATATAACAATTTATTTTAATTAGACTATTTAAAAAAACTGTAAACATTAAACACAATATACAATTTTAAACATTAAACTAATTAAAAATAATAATAATAAATATTTTTAATAAAAAAATAATAAAAAACAATAATACGTACCTGTAGTACTAGGAAAAATGGCAGCAGGGGGGTCGGTGGTAGCTCTCAAAAACGGGTACCCATCCAGATAAAAATGTAATCCCATTTTGCAAATTGTGAAAATGATTTGCAAAACAGTTTAAAACAAATTTTAAATACTTTTAAAAAACGGGCACCCATTTTTTAAAAAATGGGCACCCGTTTCTTAAAAACGGGTGCCCGTTTTGGTACGGGCACCCGAGCCAAAATGGGTGCCCATTTTTGAAATGGGTACCCATTTTATATTCACGGCTCGGGCACCCGAACCATAACGGGCACCCGTTTTTTAAAAAATGGGTGCCCGTTTCTGTCTGCCAATTTTTTTTGGCCGCGGACTTCTGCGGAATTGGCACTCAACTTTGTGCTTGCACCCAGTAAGGTGTTCTCAACCAACAAGAAGGTCTGAAGACTGCAGCTCCCTAGTCATATCGGGCCTAGTTAATGCAGGAGCCCATCCAGTGGAAGTCACATCTTCCAAGCTAATCTTGACCCTAGCTAACCACTACATCCTAGATAAAAGGATGGTTAAAAATACTGAAGGATGGGTGGTTCTGGACATAAGATCGGATAACATAGAAGAGGTCTTCCATCTCCAAAAGGGCGTGGACAAATTCTATGATTTCTTCATATAAAAGGGGCCCATATGGTTCACGAATAAATCTGTGGATGTATATGTTATCGCAAATCAGGAATATCTCAAGAAACCTCACCCAAAGAATAAAATAGACAAGATAGACCTGAAAAGGGGGTATTTAAAAGATGACATGCAGGCATTGGTGATACTAATAAGTCGAGTGTATGGACTACCTTAGTCCATCCAACTCGAGGACTAGATGATCCTACTGATAGAGAAGATCAGGAATCACAAAGGTAGGTTCGATTGGACCACTATCATAAGTGACAAGCTGTACGAGCAAATGACTACGGTTAAGTACAATCCAAAATTATACATGAGTACATATATAGTGTACTTGTTAGCCGCATGGGCCGACTATCCGGGGCTCACAAAAAGGGGAAACATCAATGACCCAAATGCATGGCCTCATATTGTATATTCAGAACTAGTGAGAAGGGTAGATATCATAGAAGATAACCCAGATTATAGGATAGTGAATGATTCTTTCATCTTTGCAATCATCAGATCTATTGAGGGTAATTTGGCAAAAAGACTGTCAGAAGAAGAAACTGCCAAAGTGAGGGCCATATGGGCTTACTATATATAGTTCAAGACTTTCACGTACATCTAAGTGGAAGGATCTACCCTGAACCCAAATAAGCTACCCAGGTACCCATCTTATTAGGTAATCATTTTAGAAGTGGCCAGACAGCTTGCAGATGCATATGAGCACATACAAAATAAGGAGAAGCAGTGCTAGGACTTCCCCATTCTCCTAGGCCCATACACTCTCTAAGACATGAAAGTTTGCAAGTCCTTGGACTTTGAGTGGGACAAGTGCCCACTCCAACTATACAAAACTGTCTGGGCCTTATTTGACCCAATAAGAACATATAGCCATGTATCATTGGAAAGTTCTATATCCATGAACTACACCTTGAAGATCATTGGATGAATTGTGTGGATGATCAAGAGGTTAGAATCAAGGATTACTGCAGGATGTCCCTTACACTAGCACAGGAGACCTTGAAGGTCCAAATCACCCTGAAGGTTTGGGATAAATATTCATATAATGTGTTGGACTCAATTTATGTCGTGGATAAGATATGCAACAGAGCCATCTTGAATGCAGAAATTGATAAAGATGAGAATGACAATATTGAATTTCGAGCGAGGCATGTGGTCAGAAAAATGGAGGCATGGATTAAAAGGCCTTATAAAATGGATCATATTCCTGTCAAAACATTGATGGATCCACCCATGAAGGAATATAAGAAACCTAGAGAGAGGTCTAATGTACCCCAATACAAGAAGGCCCCACCTCAGAAGTGAGGAACGGTGTATGGCCATGAGCTTGCAGTAGAATATGGTCAAAATCCTAGGCATAAGGTCCCAAAAACTAGGATGACAGGGTAGATAGATCCTCCAATTGGATCATCATAGGCCACCCAGGATGAAGGCCCTTCCACTTTTGGCCAATCTACCCATACCATTGGAGAAGCGAAGAAAATTTACGAAAGGAGGAGAGCTTCTGGCTCTCCAAGACTAGAAACTTTACAAGAGGAACCAGAAGAGGAAGACGCACCTTTGGTAAAAAGGACAAGGTCTCAGGAAGCCTCTCAGAAGATAAAAGAGAAGGAGATCATGAGGAAACATATAGAGGATCCAAAAGTGCAAGACAATCCTTTGCATATCCTAGGGTTAGATGAGTTCCATATATCTGATTTTAAGGCCTAGAGGACTTTGTAGACCAGGGGCAGGATGCACCTGAATCATTAATGAGAATTGACATGGGAATACTGACACTCATCCAGCCTCAAGTGATCCTCCCTCCACCTTCGGCCCAATTCACTAATCCTGCACTAAAGGTTCCTGTCGCAGGGGTGGACTCTAATAATGGCCAAGGGCCTGAAACTCAAGATGCCACAGTGACACAAAATATAGCAGGAGATAAAGCTATGGGACAAAGTTCTACCTCAACTCCACCACCTCACATACCCATTCCACCAACCTCTTTCCCACCTCCCATTCTTACTCCACCACCTTCTCTCCCAACTCTAACGCCAACTCCGCCTCCCTCAACTTCTACTCTCCCACCTCCCATTCTGACTCCTTAAAATCCTATTCCACCACCTACGATGCGAACACATACTCCACCACCATCGGTCCCTTTGCTTTGCTTCAACCTGACTCCCTAGAGGTCAGTAAGCATAGAAGTCGTGTCTCCCTTCTTAACTACACTGGCAGCCATGATTGGCCTTAATGAAGAAGTGTTAATCAATTCCTCAGGGGATGAAGGTCGAGAAAGAGATGAACAAGATGTTATAGTAGAAGAAGAGAAGGAAGAAGAAGAAGAGAAGGGAGAAGGAGAAATCCATGAAGAAGAAATGCATGAGGGGAAGGTGGGGAAGAAGGTGAACATGGGAAAGAGGCAAAGGAGGAGGTGACTCCTAGATCACAAAACTTGGCTTCAAATCTCCATATTGTGCCATATGATCCAGTTACCTCCTTTAGTAAACCTACTTGGTTTACTAAAGAGATTCAACATCAGAAAAGAACTTAAACTGGTGAAGAGGAAAGAGAAGACACAAGTATGGCTTTCTTGGGGAAATCCTTCCACCAGGAAGAGGCCAACATACCAGCAAGTACCATATCCTATGTCACCCAAGACACCAGGGGTCGGTGGAAAGTACAGATAGCAGTTCGCTCTACTAGCACCCCTCAAGCACAAATAACCCCTGAGGATTATACATTTGAAGAGGTAGATCTAGAGGAGCCTACCAAGGAAGGAAGCAAGACACTAGCAGCCCTAGGGCCTAAACATTCTCTAGGATTCATGAGCAAAGAGGAGGAAACTATCAAGTCCTTAACAGAGAAAAATGAGGCTCTAAAGAAGTTCATTCACAAGATTGTGGGTCCCATTGACCCATGTTTCCCAGAGGCCTCATTACAGGCCGTGTTAGAAAAGAGAGCTACTCCAGACTTACCAGCAGCTATGACCCCTTCTTTTATTAAGAAAAGTGCTATTAATTGGAAGAATGATCTTGAGTAATATAGAGAAGAGATTATCAGATTGGTTTTTAGGCCTTATAGACTCATTTTGATTGAAACCACAAAGTTGATTGTTCTGATGGGGAGTGACGAGGGATTGGATTTTGAAGTAACCAAATGGCAGGTTGCCCTCCAAGACCTCAAGGTAATCAAGAAGAAATGCTTCCAAATCTAGGTTAAGGTATATGATGGTGAAGAACTAGACAACTTTGAAACCTGGATTAAGGGCATAGCCAAAATAATTAAGGTTTACAAAAAGTGCCTAGCCCACATACTGGAAAAATAGAAAGAAGTCATGGAATGGGTCGAAGAGATAGAGAACTTCTTCACAGGAGTTGGTTTAGAATTGTACAGGGACCAAGACAGACAAACCTTGCGCCTAGGTAAGTAACTGATGCAACAATTCAAGGATAATATAGTAGGTGTTAGCACCAAAGAGGCCTTGCACCAAATTTTTTATTCAAAAGAAGATATGCAGAGGATTTCCAGGCACGATGAAGAGATCAAGTTCTTTGCTTCTAAATTGACCATTTTTAGAGAGAAGCAACAATGACGGGTCAACAAAGTGAAGCGGAAGGATATCAACTACGAGGAAGTGCATGAAATAGTGCAGAGGCTGCAAGATCCTCATCTAGAAGTGTTCCCTAATTAACTGCTCAGAACTCGGACAACCATTTTTGAAAGTGCAGTTTTCAAACAACTATTTTTCCTCCAAAGGCTAATTTCGGCCTGTCAAGCCTCTTGGTATTTTGGCCTTTCGGCCCTCCCAACATTCCTACCTTTCGGCCTTTTTGGCCTTTCAGCCTCCGAAAGGGCTAAAATTTTGGGGTCTCCAGTTTTGGTTTTGGCACTTAGGAAAATTTGCACTTGGCAAATTTCGATGCAGAGGTCGGGGTCTGAATTTCTAGGATTTTTTCAGTGAGATCACTTTTTTGCATGGAATTTGAACTTCAGATCACATGGATGCCTAACTAGAGTTCATTTTGGAAGGACTAAGGATCCTCTATCGGTTCCCACCTCAAAGGGAACCCCAGATGAAGATTCCAAGGGAGAACTCCAAGATCAAGTAGAAGACTCTAGTTGCATGCAAAGAAAATTCTCTCTCTCTCTCTCTCTCTCTCTCTCTCTCTCTCTCTCTCTCTCTCTTTCTCTCTCTCAAAAATTTTGATCCCTCTTGCATGGGAAAACTAATTGTAAATAGATTAAAAATCCATGCAAGTTGTTTAGTATCAGTTAGCAATAGATTTATTAAAGAAAATCTTTCTAGTTTTAGTTCATTTCCATTATTTTAGAGTCTCTGATGCCCTAATTTTGGCATTCTGAGTTTGTAGATCATAACTCTATATATTATAATAAAAAACAATGTAATGAGGTCGACTTCTTAATGCAATAAAGATCTACAATTGGTGCTTCATTCGTGGTGTTATATTTTCTGCTATCTATCCAACATTTATGAATGTGTGCATACTTATTCATTATTTTCAAAGAGCCAATTGTTTTACTGTGTTTCAAATCTGTGTTTCTATTAGTTGGAGTTTGTTGTTGTTTATCTACCTTGTTGTGACCAATGTATGGAAAAGATCATCTATTGTGTTCAATGATCATCTATTGGGTTCAATGATAAATCTGTCTCATGTGTGCGCACATCTTGGTGGCTTCATTATTTGATAGGTTTCGAAAATCTTGCACGAGTGAATACATTTTCTCTCTAAACGATTGCATAAATTGAGTATAGAATTGCAACATTGTGTGATTTATACTTCGTGGGTTTGTTCCAAATCTCTCCATCACTCAATTCACAAGGAAGGATCAACGACAGTTTATGGCCATTAGGATTTCATTTTAAGTAGGTTATTTCATTTTCTTTTTACCCTACTCCTTTTAATTTATGTCATAAATCTGAAAGTAATCATCTTTAAAACACAAAATTGCATCCTTAGTTAATCACGAATCTCTGATAAAATAGAAAATACCCAAAAAGTACTAAAGTTTGTTTGTAGTTTGATTTCTTAAACGTACCCACAAAGGCCTCCTCATGAACATTCACATTTATCTTTAACTAAGTAACCAAGAAGGTTGTACCACGAGCTCGAAGAACCTTGGGAATAACTTTGTTATTCTTTGAAGAGAGGAAATAGAATCTTGAGATCCTAGCATTTGACTTGTTTAAAAACAATGCTCAACAGTAACAAACACTTTTAACAACAACCTATACACACTCAAAATATGGTATTTTACAACACCTAGCCCATTTTACATATATGGTTAAAATGAGAGAGGTGAGAGGATCACTACATTGAGAAAATATTTTAGGAGTGTTTCCATAGTTGCCTTTAGCTTTAAGTATGCAACTTCCACTTCTTCTCTCACCCTGGTCACCCAAAATCTTATAAAAGGGTAATCATACCCATCCTTATAAAAGGGTATTGATACCCATTTTTTCTCATAAACAAAAAAAATCCACACTGGATCTCTCTCCCTTGAATCCCATACATGGGTTGGTCTCTTCCATAAGGGGAGCCAAACAAATTTCACACACTTAAAAACTGAAAAGTAAATCACCACATGCAAAAAGACTCTCTTATAACAACATTACCACACATACATATAAAAATGATGATAGTGAACCAACCTCAATTATAAATACCAACATGGAAATGGCTGAAGTTGAGCACAATCCTATCCTCAAGCCTTTCTTCCTACTTTCGTACTTAGCCAAAATCCTATCTGCAAAGAAATAATGCCTTCTTTTATTCCCCCTTTTATTTACATATTAAAAAATTTATCATTTTCTTTGCACCAGCTCCTCATTCAAGAAGGATGGTTCAAAGTGTCCCCTACTCCTTATCTCATCTCATAAATGGGGTTGAAGAAAAAAAGTGGGAATGGAGACGGGCTTGACCCATTACCATATCTCCAATTCGTCACTTGACCAATTATTGAAGTATGGGTAATTATTAGTCTTAAATGGAGTATGGGAAATTATTGGAACAAAACCAAACCCCCAACCCATAGGTAGCCCACCTATGGTCACTAAAAACATATAGTTTATAAAAAATAAGACTTTTTTCTAATAGCCCTTATCAAATCACAGAAATGATTGAATCCGAAAATGCACTTTTAGAGACAATGCACACCTTTACTTACACTTTGAACACAATAAGACTTTTCCCATCACATTACATACATTTCTCAAACCACATAGAAAAATACACATTACAATTATGAATCTCTACCTCTTCCTTATGAGTTTTACTTGGTTTTGTGAAGGGTAAATCACCACGATGATTTGGTTACCTTTGATTATTAGACCATGGAAGGTTAGCTTGCAAAAATATCACATGCACATTAGACTAGTGATCAATAACATAGCCCAATCAACAATTGATTCATTTATTGCATAATTATAATTTATTTCAAACACATTTACTTGTGGTTCATAATATCACTAACATATGAAAAACAAATCTAATTACCATTATCCACATAATTATATCACAAAGTTCACTTAACTACTCCAAACAACAATGCTAAGAGATCGACTAATCTAGCCAAAAAACTGTTGGAATTGGTTTTTGATGTTTTTTTTGGTATTCATGGTTTGTCACTGATGTCAACACATGTTTCTATGGAGGGAGATCAAACTGGTTATTATTTTTGCTTGATAACTGACATAAGTGTACGGGTACTGTACTGTTGATCCAGAGCGAGTGAAGATGGTGATATGTATAGGGATATGTTTCGATCTTATGTCTAAGGTAGCATGACTTAATATTGTATATTGGATGAGTTACATATGTTTTACTAAAGATTGGGTAATGGACAGTGATAGTGATCTTTGATAGAGTTAGTCTATGTATTTTGAGAGTAACTTATGTGCGATATGGATTCAGGTTATGTGAGCTTAAGGGATGGCAGAAGACATGGTAAGGAAGGTTATTTATGTTTCCAAGGTCGTAGGACTCTAGGTGATGTTAGTTGTGGCGTCTGTTCTAGAGGAGACCTATTTGGGTTTGATTTCAGAGATGAAGCTTGTATTATGGATTGCGAGCGTGGATTACGAATCTTATATTATATTTGATGGATTATATATTCGATGTTTACTTTTTATAGGTATCGTGTGTATCTTAGCCAGGGGTTAAGTAATGATTTATGCATTGGGGAAGTATTTATTGGCTGACCTATTTCCTTATTGTAAAATTGAATGTACAAATAAAAAATCATTTAAAAATCATGTTTTACTAAAAAGTAAAATTGAACGTACAAATAAAATCTTGCAAATTGTTATTCTACATTATTTTATAACTCTTTAAAATTTGGTATTCTGAAGACCTACAAAAAAAGTATCAATATTTTATCATCAATCACGATGTCTTATTGAGATATAATACAAAATAATGTCTTATTGAGGTACAATAAAAAACAATATAGTAGAACACCATTAATCTAACCTTTTACTATCAAAGACTTAAAAACCATTTCTTAAATTGTCCTAAAATGTCCTACACATAATCTTCTAATATAAAAGCATTAGATCATGACATTAATGTCATGGACCATATAGCTCCATTATTTTTCAATCCAAAGAGTATGGTGACATGAAATAATGTTTCCCCGAGGTGTAGTAAATGTAGCTTTTTGTTAGCCTAAAAGGTTTGCGAGGATTTGATTATAGCCTACAAATCCATCCATAAAAGATAGAATTTCATGACCATTAGTGGAATCTTTGATCACATCAATGTTGGGTAATGAAAACTCATTCTTCAAAAATTTGTAGTTAAGGTCTCTAAAATTTATACAAATGTGTAGATAAATATCAAGTTTTGTAACATGTAGCATAATAAATATCGAGGGTGACTAATGATTTGGTCAAATTAAACTTTATTTAACATTTTTTGAATGCTTCTTTGAGCATTAAAGAAAATTTTGGTTGTGTATCATTAGTCAATAAACTTTCTTAGGATTTTAATTCATCAAGAAAATCTAGAAAAACATAATATAAATATTAGTAATTTTCATGACTTAATTATGAGTAAATCACAATTTAAAATTAGGGTTGTGGCAATTATTGTGGCTAATTATATCCCACATTAACTAGAGCCAATTAGCGAAAATAGACTTTATCAACCACAATTACATATCTTGACAAAGAAAGCAAGTAATTCATTCGATTAAGTACATAATTGGCTCTAATGAAGCATCATTAATTTTATTGGAATAAGTTATTACAAATTATTATTTAAATACTTATCCTCATTTTGTCATTTGATCAAACGAATTTGACAATTGGTTTAATGTATACACAATCGAAATCAAATAAATTGATCTATTTCAATCAAACATATATATGATCAACTCCAATTACAAATTTATTTATATTAATCTTATGATTAATTTAAATATTTATTTATTATAATAATTATTGACGACAATTTTTATATTCTCATTTTACCCTTTTATACATTTATAAAAAAATTAATAAAAAATAGACAAACAAACAAAACAAACCAAACAAGGACAAGCGTACCTCCTCTCAAGTGAAGAAAATTAACTCATGAAAATTGTTTTCACAAAAAATACTAGAGCGTAGAGACACACATTTCATAACTAATCTTTCAATGGAAAAATGATCTAATGATTCCTTGAAGGTTGATACGAACAATGTATTGGAGAGACCCTTTATTGGTTTATTCATCATTATATTTTTTTGGTCCTATAAATATGTTTTTTTTGGGGGGTCTTATTATGTTCATAATTTGTTTGAGTATAATGTGAAGTCGGCTCTTTGTTGGTTATTCCATCCTCTCTTTTATATTTTCCCTGCCTAATTTAAGAAGATGCAAATTATAAAGTGCTTTAAATCTAAAAACCAAGTTCTTTTTAGATTTTGGTTTATACTTTCGACCTGCTCGAACATTTGATTGTTGTTCAATTTTCTATTAGCCCAGGCCTTGCATGTTGCGGAACTTCAAATCTCTTTTAAAATCTGATTGTCAGTGTAATAAATGTCATTGCTAATTACAAGGTGTTTATAATGGTTGTGTCTATGCAGTCATATATTTGCACCTTAGTAAACAAAATATGTTGTTAACTAAATGTATTAACGACATGTGTATTAGGCTATTGTGCAAATATGTAGCTGCATAGCCACAACCGTTTATAATGACATAGAGGCAGCAGTATCATTTTACACGCACTGCATATAATATACTTGTACAAATGAATTAAAGTCCAGCTGAATGTTAATCTTTTCAAGTCTTCGTATCTCCATGACGAGTTCAAAATCATAGCTTGTTAGTCTTTAAATCTCCATCATAATGAGTTGCATATGAATTTAATTCGATAAAGTGTTTCACAGTTGTATGAGTCTTGTGAAGATTGGAAAACTTATTGCTTAATCTTCTTCACAAATGATTTGGTTTTTTAAAATCAATTTGGTCTTAAATTCAATGTTAATTCTCGTGTAACTGTCAATGAGGCAGTATTGGTGATCTACCTATAAATAATAAAAATTAGAGGCGGTAGTGGTGAACTACCTATAAATAAGAATAATTAGTTTCAAATGCAATTTTAATTCAAGGGTGAGTGTAGATGATGGACTATTGGTGATTTGAAAGAAAAAAAGTTTCTTGTTCATTTCCAGTAAACATTTTAGAAACCTTGTTCACAGTAATTTAAAAAATCTAATTTTATATTAAACTAGCAATTGCACCTTAGTGTGCAATGGGTACGCCGACGAGGTATGGGAGTTCAACTAAGTATTTGTTTCTTTGTTCATCTCCCCCTCTCGTCCTCTCTATATCTCCTTATCTCTTTATCAATCTATCTCATCATCTATATCTATTTTTATCTCTCCCTCTCTATGTCTTTCTCTCTATCTCCCTACATCTCTTTCTATCTTTACCTCACGATCTATCTCTATCTCTCTATCAATTTTTCTCCCATTCCTCTCACTTTGTATCCGTGTCTATCTTTATCTTCCTCCCCCCCTTCCATATCTAGACACGTCTCTCTCTCTCTCTCTCTCTCTCTCCATCACCCCCTTCCTAAAATATTAAATATCCACATCTCCATATTTCTTCCACCATCTCTCTCTCTCTCTCTCTCTCTCTCTAAAATTCTATTATTCACATCTTATTTTTTTATATTTATTAAACTTATAATCACTATTTAGAAAAATAATTTAATTTCTTTGTAAAATATACATCCTATGTGAATCGATTATTCTTAATATCTACTAACAATTAAAAATACACATTTTCTATACATTATAATTACAAAATGATAGACTAACTTTTTAGAATTTATTTTTTATTTATATAGTAAAATAAGATATTTATAAATATAATTTTAATATTTAATTAATGTTTATAATATTATTAATTTAGATGCCAAATTGTTTAGGTAATATAAATCTTAATTTAATAATTAATATAGTATTACTACACTTATATGGTCCACAAAAATGCCTCTAATATAATCCACGAAAATATTAGAATATTTCCTAGTTTGTGGATAGAGATGGGTCCCATTGATAAATAGGGAGGGAGAGAGCAAAAAAAATTATAATATTCAACAATATGCCTAAACTCAGCAGCTCAACACTTATCATTCAGAATAATATCCACAATGTACACATAATCTCTCAAATGTCAAACATTAGAGTGATAATGAAGTTCAATTTGATAATACTAAATGCCAATATAATAATAATAAGCATACACACATGCCTTGGAATTATGTATATAGATATACAATCTTATATGTATAATTCAAAAGTTTGGAAATCCATGTCAATGAATAATGATCATGTCTTGGAATTGCTAAATCTAGAATATGATCAATTTTTTTTGTATTCGCAACTGTCCTGGTAGACATGCATTCAAAATTTGAAAGTGTAGAAAAGGAATGCCAATTGTTTGACAAAATGCTTGGACATAGATTTCACACCTAATGTGACGCTATAGTTGTAAGATATTTACAAAATGGGTGTATTGGAAAGGCTTAAGAAGCTTTCATCTATAATCCATTCATGGAATCCCTTGATTGCAGGTTATGTACAAAATGTTGTTGTTGAATAGGCTTTAGAAACATTAAAGAAATTGCACTTGGCGGGTGTGAATCCAGTCTCTGCGAATTTTTCTCTCTTTTCAATCATATCCACAAAATCATATAATCTTAAGTAAATAAAAAAATATCTTCTATATTCTATAAATCATTAGAAACTACTAACTCAATATACAACAATGTGTAATAGAAAAAGAAAAACCAAAAAGTAGGTAGCAACATGTTGTCCAACACACTCAATAATAATCTTAAGGCAATAAAAATTATCTTCTATATTATTGAATACAAAGTCTATTCCTGTGCAAGTGGATAATTCTAAGGTATTTAACTCCCAACTTGCCTTTAAACAAAATTCAATTCTTGCTGACACATAATTATACATGATAATTATACTCATTCGCTCGAGATATGTCATCTTCTCATACACCAAATATTGATCACAATAACAATGGTAGGAGAGAAAATCATTCAACACTTTCTACAGATGGTCAACTATATCTTTTCACATAGTCTGTATATTTTATTCATATCCGCTACATATTTTCACATGTTACATATAGTTTATTCACATCCTCCATGATTGTTAAAATACTTTTCTCACCGGATATTCATTTTAGTTTTACTGCATGAAAAGCTACTTTAATATAAGAGAGAAGCATTTAGTTTTTTTAAGAAGTGGTTGTTATAAAATGAATATGATAGCTTGATATAATGAGATACAAATAGCGAGAGAGAAGTAATGTATATATAGAGAGGTATATCTCTATGTGAATCCCTTCTTTTCCTTTTCTTCTTCATCCTTTTCTTTTTCTGCTTCTCTCTCTCTCACCATCTCTACCTCTCTGTCTTTACCACTCTATCCCTTTCAATTCCAAAATATCACTCTTTCTTTCTCCTCTCTCTGTCTCCCTCTCCAAATCTCTATCTCTTATTCTTTGAATTTGTCTGGCTCTCTATTGAACTCAGCCATAGAATTGTAGGGACATCTGAATGTGAGGGCAAGGGTCCAACTTGAAACAAGCAACAACTTCTATTTGGACTAGAGACTAGTGGGTAGGAAGGAGACAAGAATGAAAGCATGCTCACTCAACCAATGGAATCCAAGAATGTTCGATTGGAGGAAGGTGGGAGTTATAGCAGGTTATTCGATGAGAACCATCCAAGAGAGTAGTTGATTTCAGATTTCCTTGATGACTACCTACTCTAGTTGGGAGGGAGTGATGCATATCCAAAGAAAGTAGTTCCATCTGTTGATTCTTTATGGATAGGGATAGGCTAGGGAGCAAAGGCAAAGGTAAAGACATGGGCTCATACTATAGGAGCATATCTAGCCGCAAAATTTGAGTCTTCAGTTGAGTAAATAGATGAAGTAGAAGATTCATCCATTGAATCAACACCTAGACACGTGCACGAAGAACACCTAGAGGAGGGACTAGAGATGCACGAACAATTCTAGGTGCCATATAACTAAGAGATCAAGCTATGTGCTAGTTGGGCGAATAACATATTACTCTTTTTATTTTATAGCAAATGTCGATAATGATTGATGATATTGCAACCTTCTTTCCAGCTGCATGTATAGTCTTAACAGACAGTGATGAGGCTTAATTGCGGTGTAGGACCATGTTCAGAAAAAGGAGTTCCTCCGGTCAGTGTCTATGTTACTAGAAACGAGAAGCTAGAAACGAGATGACGACGACAACGTGAGGACAAATGAAACATTTTTAAGTTACATGTAAGAAACGTGTATAAGTATATAGACACATACACACACATAATCATTAAAAAATATTGATTTAAAACTAAATAAAATAATTAAAAAATAAAAAACTCACAATAATATAAAAATGTTATATTAAAATCATATAATTAAAATAAAAATAAATATTAAAAAAAAATGATTAATATTTTCAAATTGAGATTTGGAAACATATCACATGTCACCAAAATAAAAATCTCAAAACTAAAGATGACTTGACATTAACCACTTAAAAAAATGTTCAAGTATTTAAAACAATTAATAAAAACCACTTAAACAAAAAATTTAACGATCATATTCACTTAATTTATTTCCAATAATTTATGCAGAGTACAACGACGTGGAGGGAGTTTATTAATTGTTTTTAATGCTTGAGGATATGGAAATGTTTAATCCGCATAGGTCTAGTGTGGATATTGGAGATTTTGAGTGTGATCTATCAACGGAAGAAATAGAAAAGAGATTTTTAGAATTTGGGATTGGTGGATTGTCCCTCAATATTAGTTAATGGCTTCATGCCTTTTTCAGTCTTTAATGTCCGTTCCAAGCCCTGTGTTTATCAAGGTTCAGGGAAGAAATCAAGTTTGACTATAGTTTATGAAAATGAAGGTGGCAACCAGCTACTTGAATCAGAGTCTGCATCATCTCGTACCTGCAATGCTCTGAAACCCATTTTAACGGGTTCGAAACAGGCATTTGCGACGTTGAAATGTGTTGGTTTCGTTGCAACGCGAAATGACGTACAAATGTCACATTTATGGCAATATAGGTCAGTATACATCGCCAAAATAAATGTGCCGACAATATATAAACAACGCAAAAAATGAAAGAAAACAAATTAAAGCAGTGACAGGAAAATCCGACGGTCAAGATGATTTGTATGGCCATCCACGCCTCTGGTAGATTTGGAACCGTTGATTTAAAATTCAGCTCCTCCTCATAGTAAAAACGCCAACCACATAATATTGCAACAACGGTTTATGTTCATTACGATTTCATTTTATAACATTTAATTATTCTAATTTATTATTTAGATCTATTTTTTAAATTAGTATATTTAGAGATGATCTCATAGTGCAGCTGTAAGATGTAAAGCCTTCTATCTGGGAGGTCTTAAGTTCAAATCTGCATTGATCAATATAAAATAAAATAATACATACTTATTAATTAAATGCAATCAAATAAGTAAAATTACTTCAAGATAGTTAATTATAATTGAAAATAAAGAATTGATGTTGTGCTTTAAAAATTGAATAAGGGGTCGGTATTTGATATTGAAAAAAGAAAGATTAAATGGATAAGAATTTTATACCTATTTGTTACTAGAATTTGAAATAGTGCCTCTTTATTAGTAAATCATAGAAGTTTATGCTAGAACTTTTTTGGTTAGAGAACAATTTTTTAGAATCTAAGAGAATTTGTATTTAAATTTTAGATTCACTTTAATAATCAATGATGTTTTCCTCTATAGATTTGTCTAATGTGTGATCTAAACTTTGTCCTAAAAGATCAATCTCTCAAAAATTCATAACAACATCTATTTTTTTAACTGATTACTATTATAATTTTACTTTAAATTAATAAAATAAAATAAAAAGTAACTACCTAAACATAAAAATTATTTTACTCAAGTACCATCAATTACTATATCCTGCAATGCATTACAAATTTTAAATACTAAGATGTAATACCAAAACAAACGCCTTTCCAATCAACTTCATGACACAAGAATTAAAATAAATCCCTTTCACTTCCACCCCTAGCGTGCACCCATAAATTAGGATCATGAGAAGAAGCTCTACCAATATATGGGAAAGTGTAGTAAAGATTTCAGATGTTTTATGCAATGGAAGAAGCTCAGCGTGGAATCAGAGCCATATCCTCTGCAGATGTCAAATTGTGGTTGACGAACTCAAATGGGGAAAAGTATGAAAGAAATCCAGTTCATCTCCATTCTGTCATTCTTGAAAAATTAGAGTTTTTCAAAGTCAAGATGTCCAAAAGATGGTCGTCAGATAAATCAACCAAAATTAGGGTAACTACTCCTCATAACTTTGATGACTACATAAAATGCATTCAACTCATGTATGGCAAGTGTGTCTATTTTTCCAATGTCGATGAATGCCTACCCATTCCTTTAGCTGTGTCTAAATTATTGGTTGTGACTGAAGAATTGGTCAATGAATGCCCTTTCCATTCTTTCAGATGCATGCAATATTTGGAAAATGTTCGTTGGAGTGTTGAGGAAGAATCTCAAATTAGAGGTGTGCTATTTTCTCTGGGATTGAAAGTTTTACCAGATTTATTTGCAAGGCTTGATAAGAAGGATTACAATGGCTACAACAATAGCTTTGATAATAAGCTCTCAATACAAAGAGTCAGAAGATGAAGAGTCTTCTTTTGGAGGGAAAGAAGAGATGTCTATTGGACTTGATCTCAACAATCTCCCACCTAATGGCCAATGGATGCTACCACTGATCAACCACAGCCCTGCTCACCCTGCTGATTTATCTTTTCTTTACAAGTCCAAGAGAAGTCCTAGCATTTTTGAACTTCTCTTTGGGTACAACTTTGGTGAATATGTCAGCCGGATTGACCTTTCTGTCAATATTAACAACCTTCAACTTTCCTTCTTCGACCATGTGTCTCACGAAGTGAGTATATATTTCAATGTGTTTGGAGCGACGCTGAGATGTATGATTGTGAGCCATGAAAATGGCACTCTGACTATCAAAGAATAAAACATAATCATCTTGTTGGTACTTCATATCACTAAGTAAACGCTGCAACCAAATCATCTCTCAAGCACCTTCAGAAAGAGACAAGTACTCATCTTCAGTAGAAGAAAGAGAAATAGAGTGTTGCAGCCTCGAGGCCCAGCTAATGGCATCTCCGGAAAACATGAAAGTATAACCGGTTGTAGACCTCCTTTTATCCAAATATCTAGCAAGATCAAAATTAGTAAAACCTTGTAGCCGTTCATTGTTGCCTTGAAACATAAAACATAATATGAAGTACCTTTTAAATATCTAAGTATCCATTTAATAGCTTCCTAATGAGGCTTCCCGGTATTTCTCATGAACCTACTTACTACTCCCACCGTATGGGAAATGTCAGGACGAGTGGAAACCATAGCATACGTTATGCTACCAACTGCTGATTTATAAGCAATGATGTCCATGAATTCCTTTTTCGCTTTTGTTTTTGGACACAATTTGGAAGACAACTAAAAATATGAAGCAAAAGGAGTAGAAACTATCTTTGCATCAGTCATGCCAAATTTGTCCACAACTTTGTTAATGTAATCCTTTTGAGATAAAGTAATTTATTTCTTCTTTCTATCCCGTGTGATTTCCATACCAAGAATATTCTTAGTTTCCCCTAAGTCCTTCATGGAAAACTTACTTGCCAACTTTGTTTTCAGCTCACCAACAATTCTAGAACTTGTACCGGTGACCAACATGTCATCAACATATAGAAGAAGAATAAAAAAATCACCATTTTGAAGTTTCTTGTAACAAATACATGGATCAGATTCACATCTTATGAATTTTTGATCAACCATGAAGCGATCAAATTTCAAATACCACTGTCATGGGGCTTGCTTGAGCCTATAAAAAATCCTTCTTAACCTGCAATAAAGGTGTGCTTGTCCTTTTTTGATAAAACATTGAGGTTGATCCATATACAACTCCTCATCCACATCACCATGTAGAAATGCAATCTTGACATCAAGCTGCTCCAATTCAAGATCCCACACAGCTTTGCGAGTCCCAAAATAGTCCAAATTGTTGTCATTTTGACAACTGGTGAGAAAATCTCAGTGAAATCAATCCCTTATTGCTGAGAGTATCCTTTAACCACTAATCGAGCTTTATAGTGTTTTGTGTCGTTGCCTCCATCTTTCAATTTATATACCCAGTTGTTCTTAAGTGGTTTCTAATTTGGTGACCTAAAGAGACCAAATCCCAAGTTTAGTTACCTTCCAAAGAACTCATCTCTTCGTTCATAGTAGTCATCCATTTATCCCTATCACTACTTAGACAAGCAACTTAATAAGTGGCTGGTTCAACTTGCTCTGAAATTAACAATTCTGGCTCTGCATCTTCAGCAAATAACAAATCATAATCATAGAATTTAGAAGCAATTTTCCTTTGTCTAGTAGATCTCCTTAAACCTTGATGCTAATTTGAATCATTAATCTGTTTCAACTGTAAATCAATGTTTCTTTGAACATCATTTTGATTAATTGACTGAGCTCTTTCATTTTGTAGTCTTTGTCCATCCTGAAGCTTAGCATTTTCCTCATTTAACCTTTGACCAAAGCATCCTTAATGCTGCTCGGTAGATAAATGGGAGTGTTGAAGAGAAGACGTCGTCTCTTCTCTACGCGGAAAAGAGGAATGACAACCCCAATTTTGTATAGGACTGCGTGGTATTGATTTGGGTTGCGGTCCCAAATCTTGAATGGGAGTGCGCAATGTATTTTTCATTCCCAAATTTGGTAGTAGACTGTCAGCGCCAGAGGAGACCATATGGTAGATCAAGAGTGGAATCCCATCCACATCAACACCATGCACTGTGGCAGTGCAACAAGAAAAACATGGGGTGAAATCCCCTGTTTAAATGTCATTCTTAGTCCTTCGTGGGCCTGCCCTCTCTGTTGGTGCCGGAGAATGAGTAAGGCTCCCATACACAACTTCGCATGGGCCTAATTTCTCTTCTATTATCACAGAATGTAGAGGGCCATTCACGTGTGAAGTGAATTGGGTCCAAGAATAGAACCGTAATCCCTGCCTTTGCTGCCCATGTTAAATAGAGTTTCAAATGAGGCATGTGGTCTGTCGTGCTGGAGATGACCACTACATTCTGGACAAGGACTCTATTTGCAGCCTGTATGTACATATGCTCTGTCATTAGGCTGAAGGTAATGATGATTATTAAAACTTGGATCATAAATTGAAGATGATAAAGAATTCAAAGGAGCATGGGATAAAATAGAGGTAGGTGAGATATTAGAATGCAGAGGATATGAATTTGGGTTATGAGAGGAGATGTGAGAGAACTCAATACCATTATTGGCGAAATCCAGTAAATGAACATAGTCTTTTATATGTGTTTTCTCTGATAAGGATGGAAATATTGTCTCATTGAAAATCACATCTCTACTCCTCATAATTTTCTTCTCGAATGAATCTTACATACGAAAAACAAACTGATCTTCTCCATAGCCCACAAATATACATTACTGCGATTTTGAATTTAGTTTTCTCCCCTTATCCTTAGGAACATGAACAAATGCTTGAAAACCTAACACTTGAATGTGAGAATAAGAAATTCTCTTTCCCAACCATTCTTCTTCCGGAATGCCAAAATCCAATCGAGATGAGGGACTGTGACTGATTAAATAAACAACGGTATTATATGCTCCCACCCAGAATTCTTTTCTCAAGCCAGCATTAGAAAGCATACATCTAGCTTTCTCAAGCATGGTTCGATTTAGTCTTTCCGTTGCCCCATTTTCTTGTGGAGTATATGGGACAACTTTGATTCTACGAATACCATGGTCTGCACAAAAATTATCAAACTCCAAAGAGCATAATTCACCCCCATTATCTGTATTTAGACATTTTATTTTATGACCACTTTGATTTTCAACAAGTGCTTTGAAAATTTTAAATTTTGAAAACACTTTAGATTTATGAGACATCATGTCAATCCAAAATTTTTTAGTACAATCATCAAGAAAAGTAACAAAATAGTTTGCAACTCCATTAGAAGTTACCTTCGTAGGTTTGAAAACATCCGAGTGTACTAGGTCCAGTGGTGTTGTCTTCTTTTCATGTCCATTCTTCAAGAAGCTAACCTATTTTTGTTTTCCACAAAGACAATGTTCGCAAAATTCCATATCTACATATTTTAAGCCTGGTAATTGATCACGGTTGAGCATCACTTCAAGGCCTTTCTTGCTCATATGGCCTAACCTTTGATGCCAAAGAGCTACATCACTTCCTATGACTATTATAGCAGCTCCCACCTCACTAGGACGCTCTAAAAGATAAAAACTGTTGACTATATTGCCTTTGGCAATTACCATGGAACCTTTGGTTACCTTCCATGAATCCGAAAAGAAAAATGTATGGCAGCCTTGCATATACAACTGACTGATAGAAATTAGATTTCTTTTTAGCTTTGGAATATGATGAACATCTTTGAGTAGCCATTGGCTTCCTCCTTCCAATGGAAAAACAATATCACCTTTGCCAATAATTTCACAATCATTATTATCACCCAAATAAACTTTTCCAAATTTACCTTCTTGATAATTTGTGAGCGAATCCGTGCAAGTGGCATGAAAGGAGGCACGGGAATCCACGACCCAAGAATTTCATTTTGTGTCTTTTGCAGAAAGTACTGAAATACCATCATCCTTGTCATGTGCAATGTTTGCTTCGCTGTCCAAAAACCTTTTTTGCGCCTTTTTGTATTTACGACAATCTTTCTTAACATGACCAATTTTACCAAAAAACTAACAACCATTTTGTCTACCTCTTGACTACGATCTTCTTGCAGATTGAGACCTCTGATTGTTTTTTTTTTTGCGTCTATTATGACTTCTTCCCCTATTTTCGATACTCACCATTGTTAGAGCTTCGTTGGTTGAAGACTCCATATTCTTCCTTCTCATGTCTTCGCTGAGAAGAGTTGCTGAACTTCATCAAAGGATAAATTTTTTGTTCTTGATTTTATAGTGCTAATAGCGGTTACGTCTCCATCCCAGCTATTTGGGAGAGAGCACAACAATAAGACATCCTTGTTCTCATCATCTTGTTTCATGCCAACCAAATCCGCTTGGCTGATCAAGGTATTGAAATCATTGAGATGATTCATCATCGCCTCATCTTCCCTCATCTTCAATTTGTATAACTTCTTCATAATGGAGACTTTATTTGCTTTGGATGCCATTGCATATATGTGGTTGTGAGTTTGTCCCATACATCCTTTGTCATTTCTTCATTCGCAACATTGTACAACACGTTATCCTTTAAAGAGAGAATAATTTTTGCTTTGGTTTTTTCATCCAATGATTCCCAATCTTCGTTACTCATTGTGCTTGACTTCTTAGTCTTCCCTTCGATTGTGAGTGAGAGACTTTGATTGATCAGAAAAGATTTCATCTGTATCTTCCATATTCCAAAATTCTTCCTAGAAAATTTCTGCACTCTTAAATCTTCCATAACTTTTGAAGAAATCCTTTATGTTTCTCAACCAGCGGTTCTAACCCGCTCTGATACCAATTGTAAAACTATAAAAAATAGATAAACGAGAATTACGAAGATAAAAGAGGCAAACAAAGAATTAGATAAACACAACAACAATTTTATCATGGTTCACCAATTGGCTACGTCCTCACTCAGCAGAAGTTTCTTATTGAAGTAAAACAAAATACATTACAATGGTTACAGCAGTAGCTTTAATAATAAGCTCTCAATTCAAAGAATCTGAAGACAAAGAGTCTTCTTTTGGAGGGAAAGAAGAGATCTCCATTGGACTTCATCTCAACAGGTGCCTCTATATGTCACTGCAATGCCTATGAGAAATGGTAGAGAGCTCGTGCCTCTTTCACAGGGTGGATTACATCGTCCTTTGTAGTCGTTGCACCATAAACTAGGACTACAATACTACCAACTATCGCACAGACTATCGTTAACTTGCTTCATTTATATCTTATTGACAGACCCATGACATAATTTCTCTAATCCTGAATGAGAGATCAAAGAAAAGGATTAGAATGCAATGCAATGTGTGTCATTGACTTAGAGTCTGCCTTTATAAAGGCAACATAATACAGCTGAAGACAGTTTCATAACCATTGAAAAACAATGGTACTTTATTATCAAAAACCTAATCCTAAATGTAATACACCAACATTTACAACATAACATATGATAAAAAAATTAGAACATTCATTTTTTTCTCCCAAATAAGCTAAAAATTCAAATATAAAAAAGATATCAAATATTTAAAATATAAAATTATGTTTTACTAAAAATGTAAAACAGAACGTACAAATAAAACCATGCAAATGATTATTCTACATTATTTTACAAGTCTTTAAAATTTTCTATTCTGAAGACCTACCAAAAAGTATCAATATTTTATCGTCAATCATGATGTCTTATTGAGATACAATAAAAAATAATATAATAGGACACCATTAATTTAACATTTACTTAATCAGAACATTGTATTATCAAAGACCTAAAACTCATTTCTTAAATTTTCCTAAAATGTCCTACACACAATCTTTTGATTTTAAAGCATTAGATCATAGAACATTAACATCATGGACCATATAGCTCCATTATTTTTCAATCCAAAGGGTATGATGCAATGACAAAATATTTCCCCGAGGCGTAGTAAATGTAGCTTTTTGTTAGCAAAGAAGGTTTATGAGGATTTGGTTATAGCCTACAAATCCATCCATAAAAGATAGAATTTCATGACCATTAGTGGAATCTTTGATCATATGAAGGTTGGGTAATGAAAACTCATTCTTCAAAAATTTGCAGTTAAGGTCTCTAAATTTATACAAATGTGTAGATGAATATCAAGTTTTTTAACATGAGCATTATATCATGGTACATTAACATGATGGACCATATAGCTCCATTATTTTTTAATCCAAAGTGTATTATGCAATGAAAAAATATTTCCCTGAGGCGTAGTAAATGTAGCTTTTTGTTATCATAGAAGGTTTATGATGATAGAAGGTTTATGATGATTTGGTTATAGCCTACAAATCCATCCATAAAAGATAGAATTTCATGATCATTAGTGGAATCTTTGATCACATGTAGCCTAATAAATATCCACGGTGACTAATCATTTGGTCAAATCAAACTTTATTTAACATTTTTAAATTCTTCTTTGAACATTAAAGAAACTTTTGGCTGTGTATCATTAGTCAATAAACTTTCTTAGGATTTTAACTCATCAAGGAAATCTAGAAAAATATAATATAAATATTAGCAATTTTCATGACTTAATTATGAGTAAATCACAATTTAAAATTAGGGTTGTGGCAATTATTGTGCCTAATTATATCCCACAATAACTAGAGCCAATTAGCGAAAATAGACTTTATCAACCACAATTACATATCTTGACAAATAAAGCAAGTAATTCATTCGATTGAGTACATAATTGGTGCTAATGAAGCATCATTTATATTATTGAAATAAGTTATTACAAATTACTATATAAATACTTATCCTCATTTTGTCATTTGATCTAACCAATTTGACAATTGGTTTAATGTAGACACAATTAAAATCCAGTAAATTGATCTATTTCAATCAAATATATATATGATCAACTCCAATTACAAAATTCTTCATATTAATCAAATAATTAATTTAAACATTCATTTCTTATAATAATTATTAAGGACAACTTTTATCTTCTCATTTTCTCCTTTTATACATATATAGAAAAATTAATAAAAAACAAACAAACAAACAAACAAACAAAAGAAACCAAATCAGAACAAGCGAACCTCCTTTCAAATGAAAAGATTAACATGAAAATTATTTTCACCATAATACTAGAACGTAGAGGCCACATTTCATAACTAATCTTTCAAGGGAAAAATGATTGAATGATCCCTTGAATGTTGATATGAAAAATGTAATGGAGTGACCCTTTATTTGTTTATTCATCATTATGTTTTTTTGTTCCTATAAGTATGTTATTTTTGTTTGGGTTTTATTATGTTCATAATTCGTTTGAGTATAATGTGAAGTTGGCTCTTTGTTGGTTATTGCATCCTTTCTTTTATATTTTCCCTGCCTAATTTAAGAAGATGCTTTAAATCCAAAAACCAAGTTCTTTTTAAATTTTGGTTTATACTGTCGTCCTGCTCGAACAATTGATTGCTGTTCAGTTTTCTATTAGCCGAGGCCTCGCATGTTGCGGAACTTCAAATCTCTTTTAAAATCTGATTGTCAGTGTAATAAATGCCATTGCGAATTACAGGCTGTTTATAATGGCATAGAGGCAGCAGTATCGCATCACGCGCACTGCATATAATCGGCAATGGCTAAAAACGCGAGGATTTGCACCTCGTTCCCCGCGTTCCCCAGCACGTGATGTGACGGTCTGTTTTCGGTTTCCGTCTCCGATGCAGAAAATTGTCAGCGTGCAGTCAGATATATTTAAATATGATTTTAACAATTCATTTCATGAGAGGCTTTTAACTTAGAATTTTAATTTTTCAGTAACCATTTCAATTTTACATATGAATTTTTTAAAATAATAATATTGAAAGTAATAATAAAATAATATATAAATAATAATAATATAATAATATACATACTAATATAATATTATAGAAAGATTATATAGTATAAAATAATATAAAAAAGTAGTAATGTAATAATAAAAATAAATATAGTAATTTTACTAATATGATAAAAATATAATATGATGATAAAATTAAAAATAATAATATAAAATTCTTCTATTTATGATGATTTAGTCAAAAGACAATTTTTAGTTTAGATGTATGT
>MU227996.1:485066-496522 GCA_018584345.1 Thuja plicata | reverse complement strand
AATTATAAAAAAAGCTCCTATAATTTTTGAGATTTGCCTCAATTTGGTGCACACATTATCATTTCTTTAATTAGCTTATATTTTATAGAATAATTGGATTACATAGATATTAGCATTTATATCCTTAAATAATAGATTACAACATTATTAACAAACATACATCTAAACTAAAAATTGTCTTTTGACTAAATCATCATAAATAAAAGAATTTTATATTATTATTTTTAATTTTATCATCATATTATATTTTTATCATATTAGTAAAATTACTATATTTATTTGTATTATTACATTACTACTTTTTTATATTATTTTATACTATATAATCTTTTTATAATATTATATTAGTATGTATATTATTTATATTATTATATTATTATTATTTATATATTATTCTATTATTACTTTCAATATTATTATTTTAAAAAATTCAAATGTAAAATTGAAAAGGTTCCTGAAAAATTAAAATTCTAAGTTAAAAGCCTCTCATGAAATGAATTGTTAAAATATGTTTAAATATATCTGACTGCACGCTGACAATTTTCTGCATCGGAGACGGAAACTGAAAACAGACCGTCACATCACGTGCTGGCGAACGCGGGGAACGAGGTGCAAATCCTCGCGTTTTTAGCCATTGCCCATATAATCTGCTTGTACAAATGAATTGAAATCCAGCTGGATGTTAAGCTTGTCAAGTCTTCTTATCTCCATGACGAGTTCAAAATCATAGCTTGTCAGTCTCTAAATCTCCATCATAATGAGTTGCATATGAATTTAATTCGACAAAGTGTTTGACAGTTCTATGAGTCTTGTCAAGATTGGCAAACTTATTGCTTAATCTTCTTCACAAATGATTTGGTGTTTGAAAATCAATTTGGTCTTAAATTCAACGTTAATTCTAGTGTAACTGTCAATGAGGCGGTATTGGTGAACTATCTATAAATAAGAATAATTGGAGGCGGTATTGGTGAACTACCTATAAATAAGAATAATTGATTTCAGATGCAATTTTAATTCAAAGGTGAGTGTAGATGATGGAGTATTGGTGATTTGATAGAAAAAAAATTTCTTGTTCATTTCCACTAAAGATTGTAGAAACCTTGTTCACATTAATTTAAAAAATCTAATTTTATATTAAACTAGCAATCATATCTTAGTGTGCAATGGGTACGCCGACGAGGTATGGGAGGTCAACTAAGTATTTGTCCCTTTGTTCATCTCTCCCTCTCGTCCTCTCTATATCTCCTTATCTCTTTATCAATCTATCTCACCATCTATATCTCTTTCTATCTCTTCGTGTTTATCTCTCCCTCTCTATGTCTTTCTCTATATCTCCCTACATCTCTTTCCATCTTTACCTCTCGATCTATCTCTATATCTCTATCACTTTTTCTCCCATTCCTCTCTCTCTCTCTCTCTCTCTCTCTCTCTCAAATTATATTATCCACATCTTATATTTTATATTTATTAAACTTATAATCACTATTTAGAAAAATAATTTAAATTTTTTGTAAAATATATATCGTAAGTGAATGACAAAAAGATAGACTAACTTTTTATAATTTATTTTTTATTTATATAGTAATATAAGCTATGTATAAATATAATTTAAATATTTAATTAATATTTATAATATTATTAATTTACATGTCAAATAGTTTAGGTAATATAAATCTTAATTTAATAATAATATAGTATTACTACACTTATATGGCCCACAATAATGCCTCTAATATAATCCATGCCAATATTAGAATAATTCCTAGCTTGTGGATAGAGATGGGTCCCGTTGGTAAATAGGGAGGGAGAGAGCAGCAAAAATTATAATATTCAACAATATGCCTAAACTCAACAACTCAACACTTATCATTCAGAATAATATCCATAATGTACACATAATCTCTCACATGTCAAACATTAGAGTGCTGATGAAGTTCAATTTGATAATATTAGATGCCAATATAATAATAAGCATACACACATTCCTTGGAATTATGCATATAAATATACAATCTTATATGTATAATTCAAAAGTTTGGAAATCTATGCCAATGAATAATGATCATGTCTTGGAATTGTTAACTGTAGAATATGATCGATTATGTCTGGTTAGACTGGTTCCTCAGTTCCCCTGCTTTGTTTTGAGGGGTTTCGTTAAGTTTAATAGCTGCTTATGGATTAGCCCTGCGTGGCTCTGGAACATTATTTTGGTGGTTGTTATGGTTCTTAGATACTTTAGTATTTTCCTTTTATGCAGACCTGTTACCTTTGTTTTTGATAGAGGTAAAAGTTTAAGTTCTGGTGCTAACAGTAAATCATACTACTTACTTCGACTGTGCCATTAACCTGCTGTTAATGTGCCTCCAGTCCCCTGTTCTACGGGTCAGCACCCTCTTGCTGCTTTTATCTATCAAAAACTGTAGAATATGATCGATTATTTTTTCTTGTATTTGCAAGTGTCCTGGTAGACATGCATTCAAAATTTGAAAGTGTAGACAAGGCATGCCAATTGTTTGACAAAATGTTTGGACATAGATGTCACCTAATGGGATGCTATGGTTGTAGGATATTCACAAAATGGGTGTATTTCAAAGGCTTAAGAAGCTTTCATCTACAATCCATTCATGGAATCACTTGATTGCAGGTTACGTACAAAATGTTGTTGTCGAATAGGCTTTAGAATTGTTAAATAAATTACACTTGGCAGGTGTGAAGCCAGTCTCTACAACTTTTCCTCTCTTTTCAATCATATCCACAAAATCATATAATCTTAAGTAAATAAAAAAATATCTTCTATATATCATAAATCATTAGAAACTACTAACTCAATATACAACAATGTGTAATAGAAAAAGAAAACCAAAATGTAGGTAGCAATATCTTGTCCAACACACTCAATAATAATCTTAAGTCAATAAAAAATTACCTTCTATATTATCAAATACAAAGTCTATTCCTGTGCAGGTCGATAATTCTAAGGTATTTGACTGCCAACTTGCCTTTAAAAAAAATTCAATTCTTGCTGACACATAATTATACATGATAATTATACTCGTTATCTCGAGATATGTCATCTTCTCATACACCAAATACTGATCACAATAACAATGGTAGGAGAGAAAAGCATTCAACACTTTCTACATATGGTCAACTATATCTTTTCACATGGTCTCTATATTTTATTCACATTCGCTACATATTTTTACATGGCTCATGTATTTTATTAACATCCTCCATGATTATTAAAATACCTTTCTCACCAGATATTCATTTTAGTTTTACCGCATGAAAAGCTACTTTAACTTAGAAGAGAGAAGCATTTAGTTTTTTAAAGAAGTGGTAGTTATAAAATGAATATGATAGCTCGATATAATGAGATACAAATAGCGAGAGAGAGAGAGAAGTAATGTAAATATAGAGAGGTATATATGTATGTGAATCTCTCTCTCTCTCTCTCTCTCTCTCTCTCTNATATAGAGAGGTATATATGTATGTGTATCTCTCTCTCTCTCTCTCTCTCTCTCTCTCTCTCTCTCTCTCTCTCTCTCTCTCTCCTTTTCGCTTCCAAAATATCCCTATTTCTTTCTCCTGTCTCTGTCTCCCTTTTAGAATCTCTATCTCTACTTATCTATATTTGTCTTTCTCTCTGTTGAACTCGGCCATAGAATTGTAGGGCCATCTAAATGTGAGGGCAAGGGTCCAACTTGAAACAAGTAGCAACTTCTATTTGGACCAGGGACTAGTGGGTAGGAAGAAGACAAGAACGAAAGCATGCTTGCTCAGCTAATGGAATCCAAGAATGCTCGATTGGAGGAAGGTGGGAGTTCTAGCAGGTTATTCGATGATAACCATCCAAGAGAGTAGTTGATTTCAGATTTCCTTGATGACTACCTACTCTAGTTGGGAGGGAGTGATGCATATCCAAAGCGAGTAGTTCCATCTGTTGATTCTGTATAGATAGGGCTAGGCTAGGGAGCAGAGGCAAAGGTAAAGACATGGGCTCACACTATAGGAGCATATCTAGCCATAGAAGTTGAGTCTTTGGTTGAGTAAGTAGATGAAGTAGAAGATTCATCCATTGAAGCATCACCTAGACATGTGCACCTAGAACACCTAGAGCAGAGACTAGAGATACACGAATAGTTATAGGTGCCCTGTAACTAAGAGATTAGGCTATGTGCTAGTTGGGAAAACAACACATTACTTATTGTTTTGTAGCAAATGCCGATAATGATTGATGGTATTGCAGCCTTCTTGCGAGCTGCACACATAGTATTAACAGTCAGTGATGAGGCTTAATTACGGTGTAGGACCTTGTTCGGAAAAATTAGTTCCTCCGGTTAGTGTCTATGTTACTATAAATGAGAAACCATAAACGAGACGACAACGACAACGTGAGGAGAAATAAAATATTTAGAAGTTGCATGTAAGAAATGTGTATATGTATATAGTCACACACACACACATAATCATTAAAAATATTAATTTAAAACTAAATATAATAACAAAAAAGTTAAAAACTCACAATAATATTAAAACATTATATACAAATTATATAATTAAAATAAAAATGAATATTAAAAATAAAAATAATTAATATTTTTAAATTAGGATTTGAAAACATATCACATGTCACCAAAATTTTTTTCTCAAAACTAAAGATGACTTCACGTTAACCACTTGAAAAAATGTTCAAGCATTTAAAACAATTAATAAAAACCACTTAAACAAAAAATTTAACGATCATATTCAGTTGATTTATTTCGAATAATTTCTGGAGACTCGAACAGTGCGCAGAGAGTTTATTAATTGTTTTAAATGCTTGAGGATATGGAAATGTTTAATCCCCATAGATCTAGTGTGGATATTGGAGATTTTGAGTGCGATCTATCAACGTAAGAAATGGAAAAGAGATTTTTAGACTTTGGGATTGGTGGATTGTCCCTCAATATTAGTTAATGGCTTCATGCCTTTTCCAATCTTTAATGTCCGCTCCAAGCCCTGTGTTTACCAAGGTTTAGGGAAGAAATCGAGTTTGACTATAGTTTATGAAAACGAAGGTGACAACAAGCTACTTCCATCAGAGATCGCATCATCTCGTACCTGCAACGGGCGTTTCCAACGTTGAAATGCGTTGGTTTTGTTGCAACGTGAAACAACGTACAGATGTCGCATTTATGGCAATATAGGTCAGTATACGTGGTGAAAATAAATGCTCCGACAATATATAAACAACGCAAAAAATGAAAGCACACAAATTAAAGCAGTGACGAGAAAATCTGATGGTCAAGATGATTTGTATGGTCGTTCACGCCTCTGGTAGTTCGGAGCTATTGATTTAAAATTTAGCTCGTCCTTCTCATAGTAAAAACGCCTTACGCATAATTATTTTATAACATTTAATTATTCTAATTTATTATTTAGATCTTTTTTTTTAAATTAGCCTACATTATTAATAAAAAGAAAATTAATATTTTCTTTATAATAATGTAGACTTAGAGATGATCTCATAGTGTAGTTGTAAGTTGTAAAGCCTTCTATCTAGGAGGTCTTAAGTTCAAATCTGCATTGATCAATATAAAATAAAATAAAATAATACATTTATTAATTAAATGCAAACAAATAGGTAAAATTATTTCAAGATAGTTAATTCTAAATGAAAATAAAGAATTGGTGTTGTGCTTTAAAAATTGAATATGGGGTCCGTATTTGATATTGAACGATTAAATGGATAAGATTTTTATACCTATTTGCTACTAGAATTTGAAATAGTGCCTCTTTATTAGTAAATCATAGAAGTTTATGCTGGAATTGTTTTTTGGTTAGAGAACAATTTTTTAGAATCTAAAAGAATTTGTATTTAAATTTTAGATTCACTTTAATAATCAATGATGTTTTCCTCTATAAATTTATCTAATGTGTGATCTAAACTTTGTCCTACAAGATCAATCTCTCAAAAATTCATAACAACACATCTATTTTGTTAACTGATTACGTTAACTGATTACTGTTATAATTTACTTTAAATTAATAAAATAAAATAAAAAATAACCACTTAAACATAAAAATTATTTTACTTGTACCATCAATCAATATATGCTGCAGTGCATTAAAATCTTTAAATACTAAGACGTATTACCAAAATAAATGCCTTTCCAATCAACTTCATGACACACGAATTAAAATAAATCCCTTTCACTTCCACCCCTAGCGCGCACCCATAAATTGGGATCATGAGAAGGAGCTCTACCAAGTTATGGGAAAGTGTAGTAAAGATTTCAGACGTTTTATGCAATGGAGGAAGCTCAGCCTGGAATCGGAGCCATATCCTCTGCAGATGTCAAATTGTGGTTGACGAATTCAAATGGGGAAAAGTACGAAAGAAATCCAGTTCATCTACATTCTGTCATTCTTGAAAAATCAGAGTTTTTCAAAGTCAAGATGTCCAAAAGATGGTCGTCAGATCAATCAACCGAAATTAGGGTAACTACTCCTCATAACTTTGAAGACTACATAAAATGCATTCAACTCATGTATGGCGAGCGTGTCTGTTTTTCCAATGTCGATGAATGCCTGACCATTCTTTCAGTTGCGTCAGAATTATTGGTTGATGACTGCATCAACAAATGTATGCAATATTTGGAAGCAGTTCGTTGGAATGCTGAGCAAGAATCTCAAATTCGAGGTGTGCTATTTTCTCTGGGATTGAAAGTCTTACCAGATTTATTTGCAAGGCTTAATAAGAAGGATAACAATCATAAAGTTTTTGAGGAAAAGATTATGAAACAAATGATATCTGTTATTTTAGGTCGCCGAGCCCCTAGAAATCGGCAAACTGTGGAGGAATATGTAATGGATATCATGAAGAGAAAAACATGTAAAGAAGTCGTAGAAGTATGTGGGCGTGAGCTCTTGAAAGAGTTCAAATCAGCCATTGCAAGTCGTAATTTATTAACTGTAAGATTGGTTTTTGGATATATCAAGTATTGTGACGAAGAGATACTGAGAGCTGCATTCATCGCTTTTGCTGAAGATCAAGAATTTACCAAGGTTGTGAATACGTTAGACAGGCGCGGACACCCTCAATATAGTTTAGATGTGATGCACACTATAATTTGGTTTATGAAGGCAATGGCAGACGGGAAGATAATAATTGCAAGAGCATCTCGGGTTTCTTTTCTCACAACTTGGTTGCCAATCATGGTAAGATTTTGCTATGATACGGCTGGCGAACTTGAGGAGCTTGAAAATGCTGTTCTTAACATAATTGAGAGCTTTTCTCTGGTGGACAAGAAACAAATTTGCGTAGAATGGATGGAAGTTTACAATATATATAACATCGAACTCGCTAATCCATTGGCATTGTTTAAAGATCTGCAGGATGCCCATTACAATTCGACATAAAGCAGTAGTATGCCTTGTTTTATCAAATCTTTTGAGTTTTACTTTTTGTTTAAGTTTGTAAATGTTTGGGCTCCTGTGTTTTGTAAGGCCTACCGTTGGTTATTGGAACTTGGAAAGTGTCTCGTATTTGTCGCTGTTTGATATAGTTACCATCGTTGAACAATCAGCTAATGGTTTGGATATATTTATTTCAATTCAGTTTCCATTTGACAAAGTGTACCATTTCAATTTTCACTACGCTCTTGCCAAACCATCTGCTTTATCATCTGCCGATATGGAACACAGACTAATATGTCGGTATTAAACATTCCACTGAGTCGAGTTAGAGTTCATAAGATACTTCAAAAGGTTAATTTTCAACTTTTGTGGGCTAGACGGCACTTTTCTTTCGGTTTGCGTGAGAAATCAAGGAGATCAAACCAGGTTTTTTATATTATGAACACAAACAAAACGTTGATTATTCTAATCTGCTTTGTGTGAATATTAGTATAGAGAAAGGAAGGGAGTTTTTATAGTTTATAATATAATATTGTTCATTTGTTTTTATGTCTATATAATTATAACAATATGGACTACCTTTGTATCTTGTTGGAGCTATCTAATTGTATTACAAATGAAGTATACATATTTTAATTTATATGAAGTTCCTATTATGACACAAATGAGACAAATGAGATGTACATATCTTAACTCATATAAAACTTAGATTTGTGACCTTCTCTTGAATTTTTTTTTTAAAGTATCATAATTTCTATAATTTCAACATATTACTTAGAGAAAATGACAACCTCCTAATAAATCACTCAAGCACTTGATTATTATAATTAATAAACAAAATCAAACTAAAATTTGAAATGTTAAATTGGAATTAGATGCAAGGGATTAATATATTTAGGGGAGGGGTGAGTAGTTGTATATGTGAACTTTGCCAAACATGTAAGAGTTATAAGAAATTTTGTAGGATTTTTGTTTTTTGAGAAATGTGAAATCATTTTATATTTCACAATGGCTATGCATTTTGTTATTTCAACCTGATATGATATTTTTTTTACATTTATTAATTAAATTGATAATCATCGGACTATTGTTATTGCCTTTCAGTTTATTTAATAAATGTCAATAAATTGTTATATCAGGAAGAAATACTCGGCTACATAGCCATTTTGCTAATATCTATCCACAATTAAGTGATAGAAGTGTAACTCCCCATGCAACTTGTCACGCCATCAAACCTAATTTGAAAGTGTTCTTAAAATAATTTTTTAAGATCAAACAAAAACATAATCATGAAATTTATACTAGATAAACAAAAATATCATTTTGTGGTAGAAAAATGTCACGTTCTTATTTAAAATATAAGTTACATACAACCTAAATGATCTCATTTCTTGTAGGTAGTTAAAAATCATGCTATATTTAACTTTTATGTTCAACACAAATGACCTAATCGCTAAACATAATAATAGTTTTTATTGGTGTTAAAACAACATATTATCATTTAAATTCAATTTTAATTTACTGTAAAAGTTTTTGGATAACCTATCACATATAGCTTAAAGTCAACTTTAATTTATTATAATTTTTTTTGATAACCTATCACTTTTCATGATAAATATGATGTATCAATTTCTTATATTTTACATATGTAATATTTTAAATATATAATATTCAGAACTCCAATGCATGTGCATTTCCAATCTTCAACACTTTTACACATAAGGAGAAGTATATTTCTACACAAGAACAATACATGTTTCAATGAGCTCCTTATTTTGTAAATGTCAAACTTATATTGATTATTTATGATATTCTAAATGAAGCTACAAAATATTATTTTCTCTTATTTTGTATTTTAAAGTAACAAAAATAGGGTGATGTCCCATTACAACCAGTCCAAAAGGATGACAACCCAAATCACATTAAAAAGCACATTAACAACATTCCAACAATATAAAAAATCGTAGATAACAAAATAACGAAGCCACCACCATTGAGTGGTATTGAACTTACCATATAAGTTAATAAAGCTAGTATCAATCTTATAAACATAACTACCATATAAGCTAATATGAATAATATTAGTCTTATGAATAGACCATAGAGGGTCATACCTAACTAGCAACATACAGATGCTAACAATCTTAATTAAAAACAACATAAACATCGAAAATAACCATGATGTCATTATGACCATATTTGTAAGAAAATAAAAAAAATACTTGAGAATATACCCCCACCCAAATCATTTAATCTTTTAAGAACCTTGCTACAGGAAATTAGATTAGTCTTCAGTGAGGAACTTAGAAATTTCCTTGTAGCTCTCCTCATTGTTGGCATCCCCTTCTAGAGGCATTTTTTTGCAGTAGGTACAGTGAAGTGGCCGAGTTGTGCATTACCCTCAAACTAAACGCTGAGATGCTCCTAATAAATTTTTTAGCTTCACCACTCTAGCCTTCAACTTATCCAACTCCTCGGCCAACACATTATAATTGACAGATGTCCCAAAATGAAAAATTTTACAGGTCCCAGTATGAAACTCTTCTTTCGACATCATGTCGTTGGTGAGGTCCACAGGACCTGACCTTGGGATTTTAAATACATAGTTAGAGTTATTATCCGTATTCAAGTTTCCTTCTATTTGCACTTCCCCACCTTTCTCATTTTCCTCATCTCTGATCTTATCCTCATTCTCCTCTCTCACAACCCTCATCCTCATCAAAATTAGAATCTACAACCTCCTTCAACTTAGCCTTCATAGAAGACTAGGTGGAAAGTCTATGAGAGCGTCTCAGAGTGCTCGTGTCCTCAATGAAATCATCATCAGACCCCACCTCATGAATTTTGAATTTGGATTTTCTGGAAATAGATATTCCCTTTTCTCCAATATGAGTAAGCCCTTATTTTTCGGTCCATAGCTTCTGACTTAAGAATTTTGTGGGTGGGGATTTCAAGTCTCGCTTGGCGGGAAGCAATTTTAAGACTAGGGCTTTTTAGGCACTTCTTTTTCCTAGGTCATGGGGTGTCGAGTATGCTAGTAGATGAAAGGGGGTGCACTAGGGAGCTTCTTGGACCACAATATGTCTGGGAAGGAAAAGGGCCATATGGAAATGGTAGATGTGAAATATGAGCCCTTAGTGAAGGGGCTACCTTGGTTCTTGGTATTTTCAACTACTTCCTTCACATATTTTTCAACTATGTTTAGGAGGAAAAAAGGAAAAGAAATAATACTTCAGTCTCCAAAATAGTTTAAGAGAGGCATGAGGTAGAAATAATAAACTTGGAATCTACCTTGAAGAGAGAAATACTTCATTGTCATAACACATATCTAGTCTCAAGGCTCCGAGAGTTTTTCCCTCTCATAACTGCGATGGAGTTTCAGAGGACTCTTGCATTCTTTCAAAAAATGATTAAAGCTCTACTTCCTACCAGTCATGGGGAGCCCCGTATCCTTGGATATTTCATCCTCATTTATTTTAAAAGATATTCCTCCTCAATAAACCATTCTATCCACCCAAGAAGAGGCAAATTTCATTAACAAATTTTCATCATACCCATTCATATTTTTAATAAAATGTACAATTCCACTCTTCTTACATATATGCCAAACTATGGCATTATTATTTAAATTGTAATGTTTATTAGGCTCAATTATAAGTCTATCTCCCCTCATGGCTTTTGAACCATTACCAGTCACAATGTTATCTCTTCAAAGATTAGGAAAACTCTTAGAAAAATGAGCAAGAAAATAATGCCATAAAAAAACTCATTATAGTGTGGTTATAATTACTATCCATTCCCTATAAAATCTCATTAGTTTGTGAGACTCTTCACTTGTGCGGTCATCATATACATAAATAAATAATAAAAACTCTATAGATTCCAAAATATTTCTCATATTTAATGCTAAAATCTAGATTCCCTATAATCCTAAAAAGGTGACACCAAAAAAGATTCTTTGTGTACTTGACATTAATCACGTGGCCATGACTAATATTTTTTGGAATTAGATGATGTGCCCAATGATTGAGAGAGGGGGGGGGGGGGGGGGGGGG
>MU227996.1:425459-437460 GCA_018584345.1 Thuja plicata | reverse complement strand
TGGTAATTACTAAAATATTGTAGGTAGTAATTATATGGAAAATGATCATAAGAATTTTTAGCACTCAATTGTTAATGTTTTAATCTTTTAAGAAATGTTTTGAATGGAAATTTGATATCTACTTTCTGTGACAGACTTCAGTTGCACAAAACACAGATGCAGAGCCAAAATCCTTGGGAGGTAAAGGATGAAATTCAATGAAGAGGGTAAAAGGAAGTTTGGGAAAGCTCGAAATAGTTACAAGTAAAGGAGAGGGTGGAAAAGCAGCACCTGCTACCGCAAATGGTTCCTTCTAATAAGGGTAGATATTCAAGGTTGCTAAATTTGATAAACTTATTAAACTTTAATAATCAATGGGAAGGTCTAGGATGTTGCTTAGATAAATTAGTTTCTATTCTAGGCTACTCCCATTTTCTTACCTTCTTATGTTTATAACTTATATGTTAGTGATCTAAATAGAACTGCCAATTTCAGTGGGGACAGTGGCAATGAAGGTTCAAGTGAAGGCAGTGAGGAAGGAAATTCACTAAATGTAAGAAAATTTGTTCTTTATTTCTTGTACAAAATGTATGGATGCTGATCTCATTATTTTCTCTCTTTTTTGGGCTACTTTTGCAAATACCCTTGTGTTGTTATGTATTATTTTACAAAGATGTTGTATTCTTTTCTAGATATGTCTTAGGGGTTGGAAACTAAGAGGAAAAAAAGCTTTGAATAACTAACCATGAATGGTATGCTTATGTTGAGGTTTAGAGTTACCACCCCAACTCAGGCATTGGGGCTTTATAGGTATTCTATCCTAACAATGGAAACCTTCTCTAGCTATGGGTGGACTATGATTGAGAAGGAGTCTCCAAATTCTAGGTCGGTTCCTATTGAATTTGGGTATTAATTATATATTATCTTCTCTTGATTTTGGGAAGGAAAGTGAGAAACTCTAACTAAAATTGCATGAATAAAACTAGAAAGGTGATACACCAAATAAGATTCAGATCTCTCAAAGGCTAAAACTGACATTCACTTAACATACCATAATGATCTCTACAATATCACTCACTATCCAATACATAGGCTTATTTGAAAGTAACTACTAGGGTTTAACCACAAATAGAAATCTTTCTATCAACAACATGCATATTCTGCAAAAGGCTTATATTCTGTAATCTAGAATAGGAATTGATACAATCTACTAATCCATGCTACAGATGTATTACACTTGAGTGTAGAAAATTGAATAGGATTTGAACAAATGATCACCACAAGATATATGAAAAATGGATCAATTATATTCTTCTCAAAATCCGTGTGTAGTTACATGAATGAATCTCAAAATAATGGCAAGGAATACAAGCATCTTCTTGCACAAAATTGATATCACAAACATTAACCAACAATAGATACAAAAGCATTAAAAAGGTAGCTATAGGAACAAGAAGTTCACTAAAATCTCTTCTCTCTACAATCTTGAACCCCCTAAACATGAAGCAGAGGATCCACTATATAGCCCATATGGCTTAAATTTTGAAAATATTTTCCCCCAAAAAGTCCTCCACAATATCAAGCCACTAAACTATATGGCTTAACAAGTGCCCTAAATCAAGCCCTAAGTTTAGCCCCCTAAAGTTGGTAAATAAAATACATCCTTTTTATATACCCTACCAACTTTATTACATAACATCAAACATGTATAAACCCAAATACATAACCTCTAAAGGCATACAACCCTAACCATAACCTGACACCATAGGAAACCCTAACTCCACTAAGTCGGCAGCAAAGAATCAAACCCTGACTTTATACCATCCAACCATGGTATAACCAAGTTGATATGACTCAAGCTCAATGCTTGAGAACAACTTATAACTAACCTAAACAGATCATTGAAAAGATGTAATGCTATCCTCATGGCATGAAAAGTACTGTCGTGGCACTGTGGACAGAATGTTGATGCACTGGGAACTGTCATAGCATTTACTCCATTTGTCAGTGGACTTCAAAATTGGGTAAAACACAATGCAAAGTGTTTATCTATATCATTTGCATCTAGGTTTTTCTTCTCTATGGCACCGCCATGCTTTTTTGAACTATAGTTTGGAAGCCATAATCAATGGCGCTACATTTGCTTCTAGAGTATGTGGAGAAGCTCGGGCTTCTCCGGCTCTGTGGGAAACCGTGGTTTTGAACTTTCTCTACCATAACATATGGCGCATTTTGTGAATTTTGTTGGATTTTATTGGTTTGAACTTGGGATTCAAAACTCAGGCTCTGTCAACTGTGAGTTATGACCCGTGGCCTCTAATGTGTGGGATACTTGCAGATTAGCTCGCATAGATCAGGCTCTAGATGTTTAGAAGCCATAATGGATGGCACTAACTCTTTGTTTTGAACTGGGACTTGAGTTTGGAAGTTTCACACCCACTGTAATCTTGGAGTGAATCTGAGTTGTGGTTGAGAGGTGTAGAGGAATCCATGGAACTTGGACTCGAAACTGGGCATCTCAGCCACTGCTTCAGACTCATCCCCAGTCTATGGTGAACTTGCACTTGAAGAGGTCGTGACTTTCTCTGTTGATCTTCTTTCTTTTCTAAAAAAATCAGGCTCCATCTCCTCTGTTATAACCCTCGACACTTGGCTTCTAATCTGCATCTCAAACTCGGTCTTCTTGTCCTCTTTTCTTGAGATAAGTTACATCTGGTCTTTTCTTGTTACTTCTGCATTTAAAATGCATTCCAAATGCATAACTTTGAGTTTTCAACAACTTCATTTTTATGAGTTATTAAAATACACATCTCTGGCAGCAACTCAAAGTGTTTTGATATTAATGTTCTGTAGGTGGTAGTAGTAGTTTGCTTACTTTGAAACTCTAGCATGTGCTTTCATCACTTCTTTTGTAACCCTCGACACTCAGAGTTACCTTCTGTTGTTTACCTACTATCGTTTCCTTCATTACTTCTCTTTGTGCTTTATTAATGTCAACAACAATGACAAAAATACATGCCCACATAGCTATTAAGTTGATCTCGAACAGGTGTATATTTGATGTGAACTCAGGTTCTCTTGCATCTATCTTGTCTGTACACAAATGCACTTCAATTAATGTTTTTCAAAAACAACAATATTGTCATGAGGACAAAAATGTCCATCTCTGCAAACTAAATTTTTCTTTCATTATTCTATCTTTCAAGACAAATAATTTTTTTCCCTGCAACAATTAGATAAAATAAACAACATTCAACATTCACTGGTGAAACTGTGAGAAAAATATATCAAAACATGTCATGTTCAGAATACTATAAAAGTGTTGTTCCATCCAGTGTGAAAATACACTATTCTTTTATCAGCATATAAGACACTACCCATGGGGTTCGAGCACAGGCTCGTGACTCCCATGGATAATCTTCATAACAGGAACCCTGAAAATATGAATACTCCATTTTTATGAGTGTATGCCCTATATTGGATGCACGATGAACATTATACTAGAATACAATGTGACTGTGTAAATACCATGTATAAAGACACCCTCTTAAAATTTTGGCATTAAGGACATAAGTACAGCTTTCTTTTGAAGTTATGAACCATTATTGTATTGTTTGATTTCTTCAGTTGATAAACATGCACTGTCTTGCTCATAACATAGTTATTTTTTCATGAATGTTTACTCTAAGAAAGCCTACCAACATACTGTTGTTTCAATCTTTGCTTATTGACTTTCACTTGTAGTTTATATGTACATTGTTTATTCTGTTATGTATCTCCATTTCTTTGCAAATCTTATGTATCAGTATTGCCTTAATTTTTGATTTGCATGATGTTAGTGAACATCTTATCCTTCTTTTCTATTAGGAATAAGGTGTCTCAACCTTGGATAATTCCTATTCTTATTATTTGTTTTGTAAAATGTATTTTCTTGCAAATAATGTAATTAAGTGTGAGTGTTCATGTCTAGTTGGCATGTTGATGTGTCACTCCACTTGATGTGTAGGCATCTTGAATTGTGTGTAAGGAGATCATGGATGAAACAGTTATGACAGATTCCTATGACATGTAAGAGCTATTTCTAGGAGATTTGAATGACAGGTGAAGACATGCAAGACATGTGGAAACTGATAAAGTTGAGTACTTTAGGGTTCCTATTTTATCAGAGAATGGTAAAACCCTAATACGGCTATCCTTGGAAGTTTCCCTAAAAAGGAAAGCGCATGATATAAGTGTTTTTTAGGGCTACAGGAAAGGATACAAAAAAGAGCGTATTGTTGGTATGATCTGGTGCTACTGGATTTGTCTTAGAGTGTCGATTGTCTCCTGAAAGAACTTGCATTGCAAGTGTGTTGTAACCGTTGTGTTGAAGATAATACATTGTGCAGGTTTTGGAGTGCTGGGGTTTTTTACCGAAAGGTTTTCCCTAGGGTAAATCATTGTGTCATTCTCTATTTTTTGTATGCATGGTATGTGGCTGTAATATCATTGTTAAAGTAGTTAACAAATTTGAAATTGTAAGGATTTAAAAGAATTTTCACAATACTTTCCTATAGAGATTAGTGTAGGAAGCTTTTTTCGCACCTGAGTTTCCTTACATTTTCTGCATAATCCAGTTCATTAAGAATGCTTCCTTGCTCATGTTTCTCCTACAGTATCATGGATCCTTTTCTACATCTGCATTTTCTCTTGCTATCTGCACTTAGTCATATAATCACCTTTTGCACACATATCACCAATCAATCTGTTAGGTCAGCAGATAAAATGAACCAATTAATGTTTGTGGGTGAGTGTCATCCAGGATGGCATTCATTCATGAATGTTGGTTTGTTTATTTGTGTTTTTTGAATTAACAAGTTGATCAAATTCTGAAAAAGGTTCTAAGATAGGAATACTAAATCCCTTTCATTCAGATATATGGTTATAAAGACAAGAATAACATCCATCAAAGTGACCATAAATAGCAAAAGGTTTCATGTTTAGAACAAGTCACTTTAATACTATGTTTCAGATATTATGGATGCATGTTTTCTTGTTACATTTATTTCATCAGATTGATATGCAGCATTAGAAGATTTGAATGTATGTTGTTTGTGTTCCATGCATTGCTTAGATCCAACTGGATCTAACACCTCTTTCCTCTCTCATGATGCAGGTGAAAACCCTAAAGACCTAAATGAAGATGAAGACCTGGACTTGGAGACTTAGTACCTGACAGACAACCAACAAGCAACCAACCACAAGGCAATGCATGGGACCCCTACTCCATAGTTCTATCATGCTTTCTATTCTACAATGTACTCTTTTACTTGACATGAAAAGAAATATGAAAAGACACCTGTATATTATATTCAGTTTGAATGCAAAATGCAATTGATCAGTTTTAAATTTTGAAATTCTAGAATGTGATCAATTCTTAGAGCACAAATGATAACTTTTGACAATGAATGTAATGATAAAATGTTAATTAATAATATATGAAGGATAGTATTAATTAGACTCTTCTAAATATGCATTTTTTACTATTTGTGGTTATTTTGATGGATGTTGTAATTTAGGGTAACAACTTATTTCTAATTTTTATTTAATTATTTCAATTTAGGCACTTGATGTATTTTCATGAATCCACCTACTTGTACTTATCAGACAGTCACAATCTTCTAGTTTTAGGATGAACTAATTTGGTAATACCAATTATTTTACATTTATTTGGCCAACGTCGCTAATGAAATTATCCCAATAAAGCACATGAAATCATGGTTCCAAAATAAGTAAAACCACAATTACTGAAAATAGCGACACTAGGATCCACTAAACTCTTAAAAACTCTAAAGTGACACTTAAAAAAATACATGCGACGTCTAGCCATTGGAAATTGCCGATGGCTCGATGTCGCATGTATAGAAAATTTGTCGCACGTCTATCATAATTGTAACACTCATATTGCGATGCCTAGGTGTCGTAATAGCGATAGATAAAATGTAATGACAACATGATAAACATTATAGCTGGCTCGTATTGCGACACATAGACGTCACTTTTTTCAGACGTGCGATGAATTTTCTATACATGCGATGTCCAGCCGTCGAACATTGCTGACGACTCGACGTCGTATGTAGAGAAAATTTGTTGCACATATGAAAAAAGTGACAGTTAAGATGCGATGCCTATAGGTTGTAATTGCAACAGATAAAATGCGACGTGTCATAATAATGACAGATAAGATGCGAGGCCTATGTGTCGTAATAGCAACAGCTAAAATATGTAATGACAACATGGTAACCATCATAGCTGGCTTGTATTGCAATAGTTAGTACCATCACAATAATGACAGATGGTACCGCCGTCGTTATTTCCAACACCAAAACTGCAACACTGGTCTTTGTCGCTAGGCTGACGGGTAAGTGTCAAAAAAGTGATGCATAGCCATCAAAAAGAGGTCTCAAATGTACTAGTTCCGCTTTGGTGACTGAAGAAAATGAGTGTCAACATATTTGAAATAATACCCACCATAAATCTTCTCAAACTATACCTCATTCTAGCACATCTTTCCATATTAGGAATTATACTATACTAATAAAATATTTGACAGAGATAGACATCCATGGAAAAAAAATCATCATTTTATTTCTACTTCAAGGAGAATATTCACATTATTAAGAAACATCCCTTGGTCTCTCCAACATCTTAAACCTATAATCCTTAATCCTAGAGCAACCATAACATCAGCCACACTATTGTCTTCCCTATAGGTGTGTTGTATTACAATACAATCTAGGCACAAAATAATCATTTTGATATCTTCCATAACATCAACAGGGAACCAATTAATCTTAGTTATCCCTTCAGTGATATATATGACAAGTTTTGAGTCCCGCTCTAGAATAAGATCATTTATACCAATAGAAAGAGCAAAATTTAGGCCCCAAAATAGTGCCATACATTCTACTTAGAATTATTAGTAATTCGATCAAGAGTACTAGAATAAGTTGTCATGAGGGAACTAGAGGAGGTACAACCCCCCGCCCCCCCTATGGCTGCTAAACCATCTCTATAATAACCAAAAAATTTTAACTTGTACCACCCATCATCTGAAAGTTCACACCTAGTATTCATTTTAATAAGCCTTTTAGAATTATCAACTTTAGCGCATGTATTTGGTAAATCCTAGTTTCTATCCTTTCTATGGTCAAAGAGAGTAAGGAGGAACTTACCACATCTTCAATTAGTGACTGAAAATTATAAAATAACACATGAAAGAAGGATCTGAACTCTACTTCTCTCAGCCTCTCCGAAAACCCTATTACAATTTTTTTCCAAAAACTCTAGCAAACATGAGGAGGGATTTGTCACCATAATTGTCTAGCTAACGAGTTACATGTAGGTCCCTTACATTATTAAATAAATTGGTCCAAACCACTATTAATAACCTAATGGAGATCAACAAAAATTGCCATAAATCCCTAGCAAATTGGTAGTGTAGTAGAAGATGGAGAATACAATCCTCATCCTGCTTACAAAGAATGTGTGTGTTAGCGAGTTGGAATCCCCTTCTAATTAGATTTTCTTGAGTTAAAATTTTATTATACAGATTCATCTACCAATAATAGTTAACTTTAGGGATAAAAAAGGGATTATAGACCTTCCCCTAGTAGTCTAAGGAAGAATCCTCCTTTAACAAAAAATTGTAAGATAACTTCATAAGTAAATCTCCCTTTTGGTCCTTCTTCCAATTAAATTTATCTTCTCTAGAGAGAATAAGGAATTATAACCTTGCTAATAATCTCCATTAGCTCCTTTTTGAATAAAGTACGGTTGTTCCTTGCAACATTGGGTAATATCCATCCACCTTTTATCCAGGAAAAAATATAATCAGTCACCCTATGACCAAATAATATTTTAGAAACATCCATTAACCCCCTTAGGCTCAAATTAGCATCCATAATTCCTTCACCAACCCATACATCTTCCCAAAAACTTGATATTTCTACATCACCCACCTACTACTTAAGTCCATATTGAATGGTATTCCTGCATTAAAAAATATTATTGTGAATCTTAGAACTAGTGGGGATACCAAGGGTATTAAGAAATTTATAGAAACTATTAGATTTAAGGTATTTAGTCTTCAGAAAACTACACCTCTCAATCTTATCTAAAGTCATATTTTACCCCATCCCAGCAATTAATGCTTTGTTAAGGGAAGTGATTTTTCTAATCCCCAACACTCCAAGATGTTTAGTCTTACAAATCATGTCCCAGTTAACCAGATCTAATAGTTTATTTTCTTCCATTCATCCATGGAAAGGATCGTTTCATTCTTTCTAGTTTCTCCACCATAATCCCGAATATTTATAATAGGGAAAGGAAATAAACATGGATGTGTTGAAGAGAGGCCTGAGTAGTTGAAGCTTCTTCACACTACTAAGAAGCTTACCTTTCCAACTAGCCAATTAACTCTACATACATTCTAAGATGGTGTTCAATTAGGCCAGGGTGACATCCTTAATAGTAAGGGGAAGACCCAAAAAGATGCCAAGGAGAGAAACACATTGATAGCCTAGGATATTCTTGACTTTATTATGTAGGTCATCATTTGTATTAAAAAGCCAAATGATGTTCTTTTCATAATTAATATGCTAACCTAAAACCTATTGGGACCATGAAGAATATTTTATTTTCCTCATTATTCCTTGAAATCATTTTTCAAAATCAAAAGGGTGTAAATTTTTGCTATTTCTCATAGTCACATCTAAAGGCATTTTGAAATAGCTACAACCGCTATTTTTCTATCAAAAAAATTTGATGTATCTGAAACAATGAAAAGTGTTATTTTGCTACTGAATAAAAGGTAAGTTTACAATTTGGGAAAAATATGGGGTCTTGCATTTCGGAGTTCCTAGGCAGCACAAAATGATGATGTATTAATTATATTAGTCAGACAAGGTGGTAGCCAACAAAGAAAGTCATTTCACATGAAGGCATTGTCATTTCAAAGTAGGAGATGTTAATGTGAGCATCATTGTAAGGAAAAATTCTAAAATTATTTCAAGCAAGATGGTTTATTGGTGCATGGAGGATTTCAAGACAGTTCTTGAAGCTATGGAAAATCAGTGAGTGGAATTTTTTCTTTAACTCATTTTGATTTATTTTAAATTGTAGCCATGCCTAGAAAGAAGATGGAAATGGTTGTAGGAGACAAAATCATCCATCCTCCGTAGCACACTCTATTGAAGATTGTGCCGCAGGCTCAAGATGTTGGGTGCAAGATTATGTTTGTTGATAGTAAGAGGCTCGGTGGTTATGCTAATATACCTATGAATGGTAGACTGTTGTTTTAGTCTTTCTATTTCAAAAGGGATGAGAATGTTCCAATTTGTAACCCTTGGCATTTGGATGTAGCTAGGCTCATAGTGCCTAATGTATTTATGGATACCGAGGTAATTGATGCTTTATTGAAGAATTATAGATTTGAAATTAGGACTGTGAGAAAGGATGGTGGTGCCCCTCTTTTATGTATAAATAAACAGATGATCCAAGAATGTTTCAGGCTTAATATTCAGGGGATTTCTAGAATCGACAGGGAAAGTATCCACACAGAATGTGAACACTTGGTCAAAAGTCTTTTTTTTGAGGGAAGTTTATTTCTTTATGAATATGGAGGAACGAAATCAAGTGGCCAAGATGTAGGGTAGAGCCCCCATCCGAAAACTAGTTTTTTGTGGTTTTTTCAAAGAACCTATTGGAATTGGGGACATGTGTTGAGTGAAGACCACAAGGATAAAATTCCAACTTGGATATGATGTATTTGTGCATGACAGCTCAGAATACCCATTTTGTCTCATGAATATGACATAACTATTGAATTAGAAAGAGTTTTGAATGATCAGTTGCTTGAATGGAAGATTCAGGGTGTATCCAAACATTATTCTTTACTATGTCACATGCTCCAGTTTCAAAACTATAATGCTTTCCAAAATTCTTTGAAACTTACCAATATAAATAGTTGTGGCAATAGCCTTCCTGTGAAATTTTGGTGCATAGTATGGGATAAGCATAGAAAATATGTTGATTACACTATGTTTTTGTTATGCCATGCATAACCGTCCCTACATTTTGTGTGCAAAATGTCAGGTCCCCTCTTTTTTTTTTTTTCTTTCTTCCTTTTCCATTTGGTTTTCTCCTTGCTTTCCCTTTTCCTTTTTTTGTCTTGGTTTCGTGTTTCTTCTGGGATCATCCGGTCCTGTCTGGTATTTTCCTTGCTTTAGTGTCTATTGTTTCCTTTGGAACCCATGTCTCAAAGTGTTGTGCCCAAGTGGGTAATTAAAGATCCTTCGCATCCAACGATCATTTTTTTTCCTTTTTTCGAGGGTGAAGGATCGTTAGGTGTTTTAGTCCAAACCCCGGTTGTCGGCGTGTTTCTTGAAGTTACTTTTTGTAACTAATGCGCTCTCCTAGGAATTATTTTAGGCCTTTTACCTTGTCATTTTTACACTTGCTACAAGCTGCTTTTACCTTCTAGCAAATTTTCTGGAGAGAGAAGCAATTATTTTTCTAAGCTGAGACGTCTCAGCTAGAAGGTGTAGAAGTGCATTGGTTGGTTCTAGTGGACTATTTAGGTGACAGAGTGAAGTGGTTTGTAGCATCCCCATTTGAAATTTCAAGGTTCAGGTAGGCTCTTGGGTTTTCCCTTTGTTCTTGTTTCATTCTTCTTCCTCTGTGTTTTGTTCATTTTCTTCTTTCTTTGCGAGTTTCTCGCTATTTTTGTTGGTTATTGTGTGTTTTTTGTGTGTGTGTTTGTCGTCTGTTCATTCTTTTCATCTCAGGGTTACGTCTATCATTCGGCATGACATTGTCCTTGAGCCTGGTGTGTCTCCTCCCTTTCATAGCCGTCCAACTCGAAAGAAGAAATACTCACTCTGTTGGGCTGTAAATTTTGTAAATATGCGTTGTTTCCTGCCAGGGAGACTGTAGTTTTGCCTGGTTTTGGCTATGTAAATCATGTATATATATTGTGAATAACCTTTAAATGCCTTGTAGAGCTTAGTCTCTATATATTATTTGTAAATTTAGTTTTGTAAGAGCTGCAGGTTTCAGTCTTTGAGTTCTGGTAGCCCGTTGTAGGTTTAGTGTCGTATGTTGAAGTTTTGTGAGTCTGCAACGTTCCATTTTATTTTTGGCTCAAAGACATGGCATCTCTAAGGGTCTTTCTAGTTAGTTTTTTCAAAATAAGTTCATGGGGACCTTTTGTCGCCCCAATTCTTTACAATGTTGTCAGGCCATGTCTGCCCAATAACAAGGTTCACCACCTTGGTTGGTGTAGCCTTGAACGTCAAGGTGATGAACATGCCAGTTGTAAAGGCCATCTCACTCATGGTCTATTATCCTTTTCTCTATCCTTCATCCTTTCTGTCTTAATGGAAGAATTAATTTACATGATCAAGCATTCAAAATCCATCACAAGTGGCATTCATGCCACTCGCGCTAGCATAGTTTTCCATTAAATGTCATTACTTAGCCGAGTGGACATATGCGTGTTAGAGTACAACAACAGGGCTACCTTTCTTATCACTAATGATTATTGTCTTTGTTAGAATGAATTTAGAATAACTAAGAGGGGAGGGGTGAAGTAGTTATCCTTAGGTCTAGATGTAGCAAATTAAAACTTTCTATGTTTGAGATCTACTCGGCAGCAGTAGCATAAGTCAACAACTTAATCATGCAGTTTACTATCTATTGAAATTAGCTTGTAGAAGCATAACAGTAAAACAAACCATAAGAATTCACACAAGTTGACACAAGTATTTAACGTGGAAACTCAATATGGGAGAAACCACCAGTAACATGCTACCAAGTTTTCACTCTTCTGAAGTGAGCTCTTTGAGGAGCCAACCCTGTTAAAGGTTACAATAACACACTATTAGGTGTGACCTAGTTAAAGGATTTAATCACCCTATCAGGAGTGGCCTTGTTAGAGGACTTAGAAAATTCCACCTGAATGTCACCTTGTTAGAGGATTTAT
>MU227996.1:376734-412658 GCA_018584345.1 Thuja plicata | reverse complement strand
TTAGGAGCATTGTCACCCTTATCAACTGGAATAGGAGCCATTGGAGTGTTTCTCTCAAACTGACTCACTTGTAATTGATAATGGTAAAGTGTTGCACACAATTGTTGAAAGGAGGTAAATTCAGTAAACAAAATCTTATCCCTAATATCTTTTTGTAAATTTGAAATAAACATATGTTGAATATAAAAATTAGGAATAGGATAAGAAATCTGAGCATACAAATGCTTAAATCTACCAATAAAATCAGTCAATTTTTCCTTAATGTTTTGTTTACAATGCTTTAAATAAGATAAGGACACTTGTGGTTCAATGTTATTTTGAAATTGTTGAATGAAGGAACTGGCCAGTTTAGGAAAAGAATCAATAGAATAGGGAGGTAAGGAACAATACCATTGTAAAGCCTTATCTCAAAAATTTCTAGCAAACAATTTACCTAAAATCCTATGGTCATGAGCATAATCACTACAAAGGATTTGAAATGTTTTAACATGAGTGACAGGATCACCTTTACCATTGTAATTCTCAAGACGAGGCATATCGGCTTGCTGAGGGACAATACCACAAATGATGTCTAGTGATAAAGGACTACCCATATCACATGTAGGAATGCTAAATTTGGATTGACTTAAAGATGCAAGTTGTTGTTGTAAAGATGACATAGTTTGAGCCAAACTAATAATTGTAGAATCATTAGAGGAAATGGGTGGCATAGAAATATTAGGAACATTAGGAAAAGTGTAAGAAGTGGCAGGAATAGAAGACACAACCGGTGGAACATTAGGAACCATAGTTGGAAGAGGATTAGTATAAGTAAAAGGCACACTATGATATGAAGGTTATGAGGTAGGTAAAGATACCGGTGGAGCACTCACAGGGATAGGTGTGCTTGGGAGAGAAGTTGTTATCAAAGGAGTGTAAGTAGGAATACTAGGTAGAGGAACAAAAGAAGGTCCTACACTAGTGACAATAGGTGTGAATCCTAACTCTTGAGCCTCTTGAGCTAAAGGTTTAACATTCAAATTCACAAGATGAGTAATACTACGTAAGAAATTAATACCTTGATCATTATCACGGAGAAATTTCTTAAGAGCCTCTATAGCTTGGATAGAATCTTGATTATGGTTTTCTTGGATAAGCCAATTTCCCATTTTATCAAGTTCGGTTGCAATGTTTTGTACTTGTTCGGGAGGAACTCTTAAAGTGTCATCTTCATCATGAGATGAGTGAGAAGAGTTATGCTCCATAGAAGGATTGGAATCATGAGTTATCAAATTATCATCTGGGATCCTAAGGAATGGAGAGGAAGACTCAGGATCAAAGGAACCCATAAGTCTATGGCTTCTTCTAACCGGGATACTATAAGTAGGACTAGATGTGGTAAAGTTCATACACCAATGTAATGAAAATGAACTAACACCCAATTTTGATCTATTGAATTTAAAGGCAATTTGAAAGAACATGCAAGATATAGCATAAACAATGTAAATCTAATACCAAAAAGAAAGAGTTGTCTATCGTGGGTTTACCAAAATGTAAGGATATAAAATGTAAGATATAAAATGGGGGGTTATTAAAATGTAAGGTGGTGGAAGGGATAAGGTGGTTTAATTGTTAATTATTATTTGATTTTCTTAGAGTATGTTGATTTCCTTAGCCCTACCTTAACTTTAATTGAATTGTATTGATTGTGTATTGCAATTGTGATTAGGGAGAAGATAAGATGTTCTTCTTCTATTTCCAAATGCACAAATGGAAGATCCAAGTTGATCAACCCAAAGGAAGGGATAATGCACAAATGAATCAACTATTTGGAAAGGAGAATAACAAGAAGGATATTTTAAATTCTGTTAATTATATGTATAAATATGATATATGACAGTAATTGAATAGATAGGAGAAATATACTAACCTTACAAGATTGCATATCAAAGAATGTTGTTTTCTGAGGTTTGTAGACTGTTTTGGAAAAACTGACAGTTGATCTCGAATCGGAACGCAGAGATGAAAAAAACCCAGAAATCTTTTTCCATTTTGATGTCATCTTATGAAAAAGGTCGACCTTGACCCACAAATGTCAACCCTGACCCAATAATGTTGACCCTTACCTACACAGGTCTGACAGAGAATCTGTTCGCGTCGTCTGAAAGAAAGCCGAAAAGGGTATCCAGATCGGGTCTCAAATCTATTGTTCTAAACCTATACCTACAAGAAAAAGAGGATTGTTTATTGTGGGGGAGGGGTTTGCCTTGGTCAAACGTCAGTTTTGGAATTAACCTCAAATATATGTAATTGAAATTGCAGAAATAGACAAAGTAAATACATAAATTCACCTTGCTTGAAAAAGTCCTTGTGGAGGATTCGAATCATTGGATCCACAATTATGCTTCAAAATGTGGAATTTAGTAAGGTAGGATGTCTTCAATCTCTTTCTTATAGATCTTCAACACCAAGTCTTGAATGGGTTCTTGAATTTGGAATAGGCTTGGAAGAAGGTGGATGGAGAGATCACCAAAAGGACACTATGTAGCTTGAATCCTTCAATGGCCTCCAATGTATTTCCTTCATGAAAATTGATGCTTGAATGGATGAATGCTTATTTGAAATCTTTCTCCTTAGCTTGCTTGAATCACCCTTGAAGATAGTTTGAGAATGCTTGATCACGATTAGAAGACTTAGTTCGCTTAATGATGGTTAGAGAAAATAAGAGGAGAAAGCTCCCTTTTATATGAAACTAGGGCACAATCTTCTAAGGAGGCCAACATAGGAGAATTAAATTCCCATTAAAGCCTTTACCCCTAGGAGAGGACCTATGTTAAATATAATTTAGGAATTGACGCTTCAGAACCTGAAATAGCCGACCCAGAAGCGGGAAAACAATTTTTGCAAAGACCGACATCCAAAACCTTGACCTAGGTTAGGGTTGAGGTTGACCTTGACCTAGGTCAGGGTCGAGGTCAACATAGACCTAAAAGGTTGACCCTAACCTTGAAGCCTAGAATCACTAGTCTGCAGTTCAAAATGTAGAAATCAGGCTAAACAGGAGTGGAAAGAAGGACAAAACTGGGGGGAAGCCATGTCAAGATCAGGAACCCATTCAAGGCACTTGTCATGACCCCAAACCACTTACTCGGAAGGCTAAACAAGTGTAAAATGGAAGTGCTTCCATTTTTCGACTATACAATTTGTTTCTATGTTCTTAGTTTTGGCAATACTCAAAGAGCTCCTAGAGCATGATAGATTGGATTGAAAATTTAAATTATCTATAAGAAATTTTTTGACCTTCCATGTATCAAGACTTTTTTATAATTCACTAAATGTATATGGTTGAAATTGGGAAGGCCTTACAACCCGACATGTAATTATTTTGTTCAATTAATTATAAAGGATCTCTGTTCTTTCTCTCTCACTGTGTTGTTTGGCTTCTGATTTGGTTCTAGAAGGTGGTTTGGAACTTGGGAGATCCATGGGCCCTATCTCCTTACCCCTCCTTGCATCATGTGGTATCAAAGCATTGGTGAGATCTAGTTCCTTCTTGTAAGCCCTAACCCTAGTTGGTATTGTTGTTGGGTAGCAGACTGTGATCTAACCTACAATTGCAGACAGATTCAAGATGGTTTGTGGGAGAGGAAATGCAAATCCAGGTCTAGCTTATATGCTTAGACAAATGGATTCTAGATTGGAAGCTGTTGAGACAGCCCAACATAGAGGAAGACATCTTGAAGATGTTAGTGATGATGAAATTGAAGAGGTTCAAGGTGAAGTTGCACCTGTACCTATGACGAATCAAGAAGAAGAGCGATTCCTGAGAGCTTTGATAAGTTTGAAATCCACACCTCAGTTCAATCCTCTCGAGTGTAGTGGAAAATTGGATTCTGATGAGATGATTGATTGGATAACTGAGATAGAAAAGTATTTTTAATATGAAAATATAGAAGAGGATAAAAAGGTGAAGATTGCAAGCACAAAGTTGAAAGGACATGCATCCTTATGGTGGGAACATCTACAATGTGATAAGAAGAAGAAAGGTAAAGACAAAATCAAGGTATGGGATAAGATGGTAAACAAATTGAAAGACAAGTTTCTACCTTGTGATTATTAGATTAACCTAATCAGGTAAATGCAAATTTTGAAGCATAAAGAAAAATTAGTAAAATACTACACTGAGGAATTCTATAGATCGGACATCAGATCTGGACATTTTCAAGATGAGGTGGAAGGAGTAGCAAGATACCTGAATGGATTATGGAGCTCCATACAAGATGAGATCAGTTTTGTCCAGATGGACAACATTGAGGAGGCATATCAATTTTCCCTAAAAGCTAAGGAAAATTCAAAAATAATATATGAAGAAAGAAAAAGAGGTAGAGGTGGTAGATTCCCTAGAGGAAGACGTAGATCTCATGGTGAAAATAGTAGATCTGAACCAAAAAAGTCAAATTCAGACACATCTGAAGACAAAGGAAAGAATGAATGGAAAGGTAGAAATTCATACCGAGGAAGAGGTAATTACTCAAGAGGTGGATATAGCAGAAAGAGATTCCAAGTAACTTGTTACAATTGTGGTGAAGAAGGACATAAATCCTTTGAATGTACACATGTCAAAAAGAAAGGCAGTAGTAGAAGAAGTGCATTGGTGAAAGAAGAATCACCAAATGAAGCTAAGAAGGAAGGAAATTTCATGATATGAAGGATACTATGAAGTGAGAAGGATAAGCAAGATCCTGTTAGAAAATTTTTGTTCAAGACTAGATGTATAGTTGTAGACAAAGTTTGGAAAGTGATTATTGATAGTGGAAGCTTGGAGAATCTGGCATCTGAGGAAATGGTTGCAAAGTTGATGTTGGAAAGGATGAAACTTCCAAGACCCTATCAGATATCATGGATCAAGGATGATCATACATTAATGGTGAGTGAAATTTTTTTTGTGAATATGAAAATTGGAAAATATTATGACAAGGTGTTGTGTGATATTATGCCTATGGATTTTTGTCATATTTTGTTGGGTAGACCTTGGAAAAATGATAGACATTCTATACATGATGGAAGATTGAATAAATATTCTATTTGGGGTGATGGTAAGAAACAAGTTCTGTTATCATTTGTTGAAGAATGTGTTGGTGAGTTATGTACATCTATAAAAGTTTATTTGATGGCAGATAGACAATTTGTTAAGTATTTGAAAAGAAATGATATATGTTATGCATTGATTCCTAACAAACCAAGTAAGAATATAGAGGATGACATTCCTGTAGAAGTTGGAAAGTTACTCACTAAGTACAAGGAGATAATTTCAGATAATGTGCCTAATCGTTTGCCACCAATGAGAGATATCAGTCAGTGTATGGATCTAATTCTGAGAGTAATTTTACAAAACAAAGCACCACATAGGTTAACACCTACCAAAAATGAAGAGCTTAACCAACAAGTTCATTAATTATTGAACAAAGGTTTGATCCGAGAAAGTTTGAGTCCATGTGGAGTACCAACTGTATTGGCACCTAAGAAGAATGGAGAATGGTGAATGTGCATTAATTCCAGAGGAATTAACAATATCACAGTGAAGTATAGATTTCCTATACCGAGAATGGATGACATAATGGATTGTTTGAGTGGAGAAAAATATTTTACCAAAATTGATTTGAAGAGTGGATATCATCATATTAGAATCAGAGAAGGTGATGAATGGAAGATTGTTTTCAAGAAAAGGAAGGTTTGTATGTGTGGTTGGTACACCCTTTGGTTTAACTAATGCACCGAGTACATTTATGAGGTTAATGAATGAAGTTTTGAATAAATTCTTGAATAAGTGTATGAGTTTCTACTTGGATGATATTCTAATATTCAGTAAGACTATAGAAGAGCATTTGATGCATATAAGGAAAGTGTTCCTTTATGAAAGAAGAACTTGTGTATTTGGGTTTTGTAATTTTAGCTAATGGTTTGAAGATGGATCTAGAGAAGGTTGAAGCTATATTGATTTGGCCTACATGTGAGAATGTCACTGAGGTAAGATCATTTCATGGTTTGGAAAGTTTTTACAGAAATTTTATCAGAAATTTCAGTTCTATTTGTAATACTATGATTGAAACAAGGAGAGGAGACAAAAGAGAATTCAAATGGACACATGGAGCTGATAAGATTTTTGAAGCTTAAGGTTTTAGAATTACCTATGTTAGCATTACCTGATTTCAATAAGGTATTTCAAGTTGACTATGATGCAAGTGGAAGTGCAATTGGAGTTGTGTTGACTCAAGAAGGTAAACCTGTTGCTTTCTTTAGTGAAAATTTGAATGATGAAAAAAGGAAATATTCTGCATATGATCAAGATTTCTATGATATTGTGCAAGCTATGAAGAAATGGAGACATTATTTGATGCCAAATGAATTTGTGTTGTATACTGATAATAAGGCTTTACATTATTTGGGTAGTCTGAATAAGTTGAACCAGAGACATGAAATGGGTAGAGTATTTACAGAGCTTCACATTTGTGATAAAGCATAAGAGTGGAGTTTGTAACCGAGTTGTTGATGCATTGAGTAGAAGAAGATCTTTGTTGACTAAAATAAGAATTGAGGTTCTTGGTTTTGATGAGATGAAGAATTTGTATGAAAATGAACCTGATTTTTCAAAGCAGCGGAGAGTGTGTAGAGAACCTAATTCAAATCAATAAATTAAGTATGAAGAATATTTCAATCAGGAAGATATGTTGTTCAAAGGTATTCAGTTGTGCATGCCAAGAGGTTCAATGAGAATTGATTTGATTAAGGAGAAACATAGCAGTGGATTGGCTGGACACTTTGGTATTGATAAGACATTGAGTTTGCTGAAGGAGAGGTATTTTGGCCTCAGTTGTATAAGGATGTCCATAAATTTTTGAAAAGTTATGGAGTTTGTCAAGTTGCAAAAGGAGTAAGTCAGAATACTAGTTTCTATACACCTATTACTATTCCTGAGAAACCTTGGAGTGATATCAGCATGGATTTTTTTCTTGGCTTACCTAGGACGGAAAGAGGTAATGATTCCATATTTGTTTTTGTGGATAGATTTTCTAAAATGAAACATTTCATGCCATGTAAGAAAAAATCAGATGCAGTACATATAGAAAATATTTTCTTCAAGGAAATTGTCAGATTGCATGGATTACCGAGGAGTATCATCTCTGACCGAGACAGTAAGTTTGTTAGCTATTTTTGGAGAGCACTTTGGAAAAAGTTTGATATTGAGTTGAATTTTAGTTCTACATTTCATCCACAAACTGATGGACAAATATAGGTTGTAAACTAAAGTTTGGGTAATTTGTTGAGATGCACACTTGGAGACACACCAAGTAATTGGGATTTGATGTTGGCACAAGAAGAGTTTTCATACAAAAGTTCAGTGAACATAAGTATTGGAAAGACAAATTTTGAGATTGTTCATGGCACACAATCGATAGGTATATCAGATTTGGGAGACATTGTTGGAGAAGATAAAAGAAGTGCAGAAGCAGACGAGTTTGTTGAGTTTATGAAGACATTGCATGAAGATATAAAACATAAGCTGGACAAAAGTAATCAGAAGTACAAAGATAGTGCAGATAGATCAAGAAGTAATAAAACATTTGAAGTTGCTGATGTTGTAATGGTTCATTTGAAGAAGATTTATGGTTGGAACATATGGAAAGTTGAAGATGAAGAAATTTGGGCCTTGCAAAATACTGAGAAGATTTGACAATGGAAATGCTTATGAAGTTGAATTACCTAATGACATGGATATGTCACCTATATTCAATATTTAAGACTTGTATGAATAGCATGAACCTGATGAAGAAGTGTCAGTACCAAGTGATTATCCTAAGAAGCATATAGAAGAAGTTGAGAAGATTTTGAAACAGAGAATTGACAAAAGTATAAGAGGAAAGGAATACATGGAATATCTGGTAAAGTGGAAGAATAGACAGATTGAGGACTCATCCTGGATTTCTCAATCTAATTTGGGTTCATTTGAGGTTGGACTTGATACATGATTTAGAGAATCATTTCTTGTAACCCCAGGTGTCTGATGCAGGAGAATCTTTTGTCATTGGCAATCCTACTTAACCAAAAAAAAGATTTTTGTTTTGTTCTTTAAGTTAATTTGGAGGTTTCTCGGGAACTACTTTGTTATTCAAGCTCTATTGCTTGGTAATGCTTGTTTCAGGCATGCTTGTCTCTGTCGCTCGGGTTATGTTTCTCTGGTATGCTTGTTGTGTTGCTCGGGTCTATCGCTCGGGAAAGCTTGTTATTTTCCCGTTGCTTGGGTTTCTCGTATGATGCTCAATTTATGTTTCCTATTTCTTGGGGTGTTCTTTTCCCTAGTCACTCTATTGCCTGATCAAACTTTTCCTGAGATATTTATTTTGGAGTTAGATCTGGTGGCCGACTTCTTCAGTTAATTATGATGGCTTAATTTATTTGGGGTCTCTCATTGGGATCTGTGGGGACCTAAATCTAGGTCTCACTTATGGATTTTAGTGCCAACCTGTCTTGTTGGACTCTTGTATCTATTTGTTTCTATGTTCTTAGTTATGGTAGTACTCAGAGAGCTCCTAGATCATGATAGACTGGATTGAAATTTGAATTATCTCTAAGTAGGTCTATGGCCTTGCATGTATGAAGAATTTATTTTAATTCAGTGAATGTATATGGCCAAAACCGGGAAGGCCTTACAACTCGACATGTAATGATTTTGTTCAATTAATAATAAAGTTTCTTTTTTCTTTCTCTCTCACTGTGTTTTTTGGTTTTTGCATTGGTTCTGCAAGGTGGTTTGGTACTTAGGAGAGCCTTGGGCCCCATCTCCTTACCCCTCCCTATGTCACAGAAAAATCTTCCTTTCTCTGACTTCAAGGATCCCATCCAGGTGGGAATTATCTTCTGATGTAGGATCTTCGGGGGGGCCAGCCTGGGAATTCTCCCCCTGGATGTATTATTTCTTATATTGTATGACCACAAACAAGACACTTTTCAAATGGACTGACATCATTGTCAAACATGTAGACATCCAGATGAGGAAGGTCGATATAGAGTGGAAGTTCTACATGACTTCCTACATCCTTTGGCCACTTTCCTAGAAAGTGCCAGGGGATCTGAGGTTTAACAACAATTGGTGTTCTTAGGGAAGGACCCGGTTAGGCTTCTTTGTGGGGCCACTTCCCCCAAATTCAGTGGGACCAGATTTTCCTACTTTTTTGCAGAGTCAACAACGACTTCATCTTTCACGGGATCAAGGAAATCGTTGGTGATTAGGGATTTAGATTATCCTCGTAGGCCATGAGCCTGGTTGGTGCATGGGGGCTTTACTTCATCAAGTTTTCCCAGCACACTTACATTCAGGTGTCCAGCTTCTCCAGAGAACCCTTCTTGTTACCCAAACATTGTGGGAACATGATAGTATTGCTAGAGTTTTGCAAAAAAAATTTGGAGGCTCATGCCTTGACTACCCTCAAGAGGGTAACCAACATTCCCTTTTATTTATGGGAATACTCTTTATCCCTCATCACGGTCTGAGAAGCAGAAAATGAGCTAAGTTGCTTCATCTTAGCAAAATATTCTTTCAGCCACAAGGGTTATGATCCCCTTCAGTAACTAGAAAGGTTTATGCTAAAGGGGGTAAACCCCCATGTTCAACACATACAAGCTTCTTGGGCCAACTGCCAGGATGATTATGATGTTTCGAGGTGAAACTGCACTAGGATAACAAAAGGGATGATGGAACAGCTCAAGCTCTAGACATTCCCATAGAAATTTTTGGACACCGGACCCCAAGAGGACACCGAGTATAAAAGTGCAGGTATAGATAAGATGGACCTCCATCCGGTGGATTGGGATACATTGTAAATTTTGGATGTTGAGGCCATCTTGAGAGCAGCAATTGAGCGTAGCCACTCATATTTTGAGAAGGTATGCTGAGAGAGTGTCCGGTTGGACAAATATTTTGTGGGAGCCTTAGGTTCTTGGGACCCAGAGCTATCCAAAGCCCATGGAAAGAAGAAAGTTGGCACCCCACCTTAGGTCTCAGACCCCATTTTGGCCCCCTTGAAGGAGTAGTTGTATGAAAATTTGGAGCACTCCTGGAAATTAATGGATGCACCAAAATTCAAAGTGACTTTTGGTCTTGGAGCTATCTCAGTAGGCTCCTGTCCCCCATTGAGAGGTTCTCCATCCTTGTATATTTGTTTAAGTGCAACGTGTGAATCAGAAATCACCAGAACAATGGCGGTTCCAGAACTCGAAGTGCCACTCAAAAGAAAGAAACAAAAAGAAAGTTGGTCCTTGCAAAATAAATATTTGGGCCTAGAGCCCAAGGGTGTACCTAAGGTCGAGGCACTTTCCTCCTCTTCCTCCTCTGAGAAAGAGGATCATCAAGAGAGTCCCCAAAAGATAGCACAGATCAACGTCAATGACCTCTTCCTAATGGGTGATATCATAGAATTGCAAGGCATGGTTGACTATACCATAGAAGAGATAGTGGAATGAGAATTTGATCGTCCCATACTTGAGTCAACATGGCCAGAAGATGTGGTGGCCCAAAAAGAAGATGAGCCCCAGCCTAAAGAGGTAGAAGGATAAAATGAAATGCCACAAGAAAAAGAGAATGAACCAGTCATGGAGTAGGTGTTAGTTGAAGAGGGAACCAGACCTTTGGGAGAAAGTGTAACCTCTGACGTTGTGCACCTGGGCTTCATTGACGAGAAAATTTTGTTGGTGTCACCTGAAACAGTGGCCGACAAAGTCGTGGCCATATTTCAACAAGTGGATTTGAATGAGCTACCTCAGCCTCCTCCACCACTTAGTCCACCTATGGACGACATTCTGAAGGGTGATGAGGAGGGATAAAAAGAGAACCCAGGTGAGGACCCTATTAACATAGTGGACAATACGTCTAGAGGGGGATGTGAGCTGAACCCTAGAGGCACTCCAAGTTCAAGGATAGTAGTAGGTGGGAAAGTTGCCCTATCAAAGTGGGTTGTGGAGGCTTGAAAAAGAAAATCCCCAAATACCATCATGGCTCCACTGTCACTTTCTGAAATGTTGGCCGAGAGCCAAGTTCCCAAGAAGCCCAAAAATACTCGTACCCTTCACAACACTAGAAGGGCCCTAGAAAGAAATATTGTGACAACAGTTTCTGCCCCTCCAACATGAAAGGAGGATTCTGAGGTAGCTGTCGAAGAAAATGTGATCACGGAGGTGTCTCTAGGTAAAAGAACTCAGCAGGGGGAATTAGACCTCCTAAATAAAGTGGGTGAGGCTGTTGAAGAATGGTATGACAAGAAATCTCATAAGATATAGGAGTTGAAAGCAGCCAATGCCAATCTTTTGGGACTCGTGACAGGATTAGTGTGCCCCCTTGCTTCCAAAATACCCAGACCCTCAGTTCCTGGGACACCGCTACTGCAGAGTGATGTTGATGCCCCGAAAGCTACGAGGAAGAAGGAATTAGCAAAGGATGATTGGATTTTGATTCTTGTGATGAACTATAACTGATTGAATGTTTGAAGATGTTAAGTTGATGATAGCCAAGCTATAAAAAGTTAATACAAGACATTAAATCAATTAATGTATTGTATTGTCATTGATTTCAACTTGATATAATTTGATTGGTTATATAAAAAGTGTCAAATAATTCAAAGAACCAGAAAGATAAAGGTTATGCTATTAGTAATGCATAAAATTTAAGTATTCACAAAGTGACTATAGACACCGACAGACAGTGCACACTGATGGATAGGGAACCCCAAGAGGAAAGTCATAGTGATACCGAAGAAAGAAACCCAACAAGCATTACCAACAAGAAGAATCACAAGCATTATTGATGAGCATAACTTCACAGTGATGCTCGATGGACAGACAAACCTGATGGAGATGCCCGAGGAGAACTGAAGTATTGGCTGAAGCTAACAAAGAGTCAAAACACCGAAAGGAACTAAATTTTAGAAATGACAAAAGACTTAGCTAGCAAGAGCTAAAGAAGGATTTAACTAGTTCTTAATATTTTTTTCATCAACAAGTTAAAGCCAGAGATAAGAGAAAGATTTAAAGTTTTTTTATTCCAGTTGTCAAAGACAAATCTACAGGATAAAATTGAAGTAAACATTTAAAGGAAGATTGGCTAAAATTGTGGATCACGCCAAGAACAAGAAAGTAAAGAACTCAAAAATGGTGAAATCATGTCTATAAAGAGACAAGATAATTCATTGTGAATTAAGAGGTGAATAGAGAAAGAATATGCTAAATAGAAACTAATGAAGAACAACTTCATACAGTACTAATCAATCAAGCTAAGGAAAGAGCTTAAGATTCATGCGGACACCGAGTAATAGAGAATCAAAGCATCATCGAGCATAAAGAAGTGGAGCAAAGGTATTGAAAATATACATTGATCAGAAAGGTATTATGAGCTTACAATAGATCTGAAAATCTCCAAAGTATAGTTGTATATGTGAATAGATCATTTAATGTTTCAATTTAACCATTGGATCAGAAAGTCTCTTAACCGAGCAGGACTTAACAATAATTTCTATATTGAGATACATCCCAAGGAGTATCAAAAGGTTTGGTCATGAAGATAGCATGAGATGCCAGATACTATTTGACGAACTACACTAGGTTTGATCATAAAAGGTAGCATAGAGATGCCAGATATCAAGTGAAAAACTATTTTGTTTAAATCGTCTAACAAGGTCACACTTAGAAATGTTTTTGTAACCTTTAATAGGGTTGTCTCTACAACGAGCTCACTTCAGAAGAGTTAAAATTTTGGGTTCCCGGACCCAAATGATTTTTCCCTTAACAGGGTTTCCACATTAAAAATCCATGTGTCAATGTGTTTATGAGTCATTACTTGAGTGTTTTTCATTACACATAACCAATCTGTATTGATTAAGAAACACTAAGAAATTTACTGCATTTCGGTAAATGAAAGACTTCTAATCGGTAAACAGTAAGAATAAGGTTTCACAGTGAACTAAGAGCAGTAGTTATTTGTTGAGATTATTTCAAGGCATTCATCTTGTAGGACTGAAGATAACTAGAGGCTTAATATTGTGGTACTAAGTTTTTTGGGTTTATTTATTGGAATATTTTTGAGGTTGCTGATTCACCCCCCCCCTCTCAGTTATTCTAACAATTGGTATCAGATATTTTGTGCTTAGAAGGAAGGTTTCAAGACCTAAGAAAAATATCACAGGATGACCAAAGGAGATGTGCCCAAGTTGAACAAGGACAACTTTGCATCATGGCAAAGCAGAATAAGACTCCACCTATCAGGTATTGGAAATGATGTTTTTCAATACTTAGATAATGAATTTGTGTTGCCTATAGGACCTCACACACTTGAAAATTTAAGAGAAAAGCATGAGCATAATTGCATAATGATAGAACTTTCTTCCTCTCTCTCCGATGTTGAATTTGAAGATGTCAAAAACTGTACCCCCGCAAAGTAAATATGGGATAAATTGAAGCTGGTATATGGAGGATATGCTAATGTACTAAGAGCTAAGGAAAAAAGTCTATGAGGTAAATTTGATGACCTAAGAATGAGAGAAGGAGAAAATAACACTCAGTATAGCTGCAAAATAAAAGAGGTAATCAATGCTATCTGAGGAGTTGGAGGCATACTTGAAGAAGAGACAGTGGTAAGTAAAATCCTAAGAACCTTACTACATGTATATGCTATTAGAGTATCTACTATACAAGAAATGAGAGCAGTAGAAAACAATAATTTCACTCTAGATAGTCTAGTTGGTAGACTGATTTCATTTGAGATGAATAACTTTGATAACAGTGTCCTACCATCTATTGAGTCTGCATTCAAATCTTCTTTGAAAATAAGTAAGTCAAGTCATAAACACACTATTGGAAATGATAGTGAAAGTGTTAGTGATGACCAAGATCTTGCTGAGAATGAAGCACTAATGGCTAGAAGATTGTAGAGAGGCAAAGGTAGATACAAAGGTAAATTACCACTTGTATGTTCTAATTGTAAAGAGATTGGACACTTTGCTGCAAGATTTCCTAACAGAACAAAAGATGATAGAAGTAATGAAAAATTATATGAAAAGAAGTTTGATAGAGGTTACAATAGAGATTACTAAAGCAATTGAAAATCTGACAGAAGAGATACCCAAGAATACAAGGACAAAGGGAAGAAATCTTGTTACTTGGATGAGAATAGAGATGGAGATATTGACATCGAATCTGATGAAGACATTGAGATGGTATTTGTAGCCATGAAGGATGATTCAGACAAAGAAGAAAGGTATGTAGAGACTGCACTCATATCTAAGGTTAGTAAGAATGATGTCTGGATTGTAGATAGTGCCTGCACTCACCACATTACTTGTGATAAACAAAAATTTGAAACTTTTTAGTACTATAATGGTGGATCAATAAGAATGGGTAATGACACACCTTGTCCAGTTGAAGGTAAAGGAACTATAATGTTGAATAGACTGATCAAATGTGAAAATGAATACTGGGTAAAAGGACTTAATTATAATCTATTGAGTGTTTCATATCTGAATAACACAGATCACTGAGTAGAATTTGAAAATAAGAAGGCAAAGATCTTCAATAAATCAGGAAGGTTGATCGGAACTGGTGAACAAACTAAACGTAACCTATTCTATCTTGATGATATGAACACTACTTGTTTAATGGATAGAAACACAGACATATCATTATGGCATAAGAGATTATGTCATGTGAATTTTGACAACATGGTTAAGATAAGCAATAAAATTAAAGTAAGAGGCTTACCGAGCATGTCAAAGTCTGAGCATATCATGTGTAAGAATTGTCAAAAGGGTAAGATGCCAAAGTCTAGTTTCAAGAAAAAATCCCATACATCTTATGCTATTCTAGAATTAGTTCATACTGGTCTATGTGGACCAATGAGAACAAAGAGTTACTATGGGGATAGATATTTCATTCTTTTTGTTGATGATTATTCTAGAATGATGACATTTATGTTCTTGAAAGAAAAATCAGAAGCATTCAAGATGTTTAAATGGTATAAAGCTATGGTAGAAATACAAAGTGGTAAGAAATTGAAATGATTAAGATCAGATAGAGGAGGAGAATTTGTTTTTGATGAATTCACTAACTATTGCAACGAGCATGGAATTATAAGATAGGTTTATGCACCAAGAACACCATGATAGAATGGGATCACTGAAAGGAGAAACAAATCCATTGTTGATTGTGCAAGAATACTGCTGATAGAGAAAAGAATCACTCAAAATCTTTGGAGGGAAGCTTTCAGTACTGTTGTCTACACATTGAATATAGTACAATTGAAGAAAGACACCAAGAAGACACCCTATGAGCTATAATATGGATAGACACCCAATGTAAGTTACTTCAGAATTTTTAATAGTCAATGTTATATTTTGAAAGATGATAGAAATGGAAAGCTTAAATCCAAAAGTGATCAAGGTATCTTTCTAGGGTTTTTTACCAAGAGCAAGGCTTATAAATGTCTTAACAAGTCCTCTGAGATCATTGAAAGTAAAAATATCAGAATAGATGAATATGCAGAGAAATTGATGAGGAAAGTAGAAAAGAACCAGAAGACTACAAAAAGTTTGTTTACACTGAAGAACCTGACACTCTACCCAAGAAACAATGTATCTCTCCCGAGCAACATAACATTGCACATGAGCATCAGGCTACAATTACCAAAAATTAGGAAAATCCTCAAAATGATGTTCTCAGCGATGGAGATTAGAATGAATGTCAAGATGATGATCAGAATGATGAACACAGAACTGAACCAAAAAATTTCCAAGTACGTCAGAAGACATCATCCAAAGAATTAGATCATAGGAGACAAGAAGGATGGAATGAGAACAAGAAGTAAGTCACTGAACACTAAATGTTTAATTTGTGATTTTGAGCCTAAATTTGTTAATACTACACTTGAAAATGAAGAATGGGTCAGTTCTATGAATGAAGAAATAGAACAGATTGAGAAGAACAGAACATGGAAATTAGTACCGAGACTAGATGACAAGAATGTCATCAGTACCAAATGGATATTCAGAAACAAGCTGAATGAGAATGGAGAAGTCACAAGAAATTAAGTAAGATTAGTATGCAAGGGGTATGCACAAGAAGAAGGTATTGACTATGGTGAAACCTTTGCACCCATTTCTAGACTAGAAGGAGTAAGAATCTTACTTTCTTATGTTTCCTTCAAAGGATTCAAGGTATACCAAATGGATGTCAAATCTGCATTCCTTAATGGAATACTAGAAGAAGAGGTATACACTAAACAACCAGAAGGGTTTGTTGATTGAGACAAGAGGAACATGGTATGTAGACTACACAAAGCCTTGTATGGATTAAAAAAAGCACCAAGAGCCTGGTATGAAAGACTTCACTCCTATCTCATAAGCATTGAATTTGTAAGAACAAATGAAAATAGCAATTTGTACTTAAAAGAAGATACTGATGGTAATATTCTGATTGCTGAAATATTTATTGATGATATCATATTTGGGGGTAATGAAATGTTATGCAAATCCTTTGCTAATGAAATAAGAAAAGAGTTTGAGATGTCGATGTTTGGGGAGATCAAATTCTTTCTTGGTCTACAGATTCTTCAACAAGATGCGGTCATATATATCACACAATCCAAATACATCAAGGAAGTGTTGAAGATATTCAAGATAGAAGATTCCAAACCAGTTGGAAAACCTATGGCAATTGGATGTAAGTTGACAAAAGAAGACAAATCAAATGAGTTCAATCAGACCTTGTATAGATCAATGATTGGAAAACTAATGTATGTTGTTCATACTAGACAAGATATAGCACATGCAGTAGGAATAGTTGCAAGATTCTCTGCTAATCCGAAAGAATCACACGTGACTGTTGTCAAGAGAATTATGAGATATCTAAAGAACACTAAGGACTATGGCTTATGGTATAAAAGAGAAGGGAAATTAGAGCTTCAAGTCTACACAGATGTTGATTGGGCTGGAAACTTAGATGACCAAATAACACAACTGGAGGAGCATTCTTCGTGGGTGAGAGACTTGTCACATGGATCAGCAAGAAGTAAGGATGCATCTCACAATCTACTGCAAAGGAAGAATATATGGTTGCTTCTACAAACTGGTCTAATATTGCATGGATCAAACAATTACTGGAAGGTATGAATATGCAAATTCTTGAAGCAGTGATTATCTACTGTGATAATACCAGTACAATTAACATATCAAAGAATCCAGTCATGCATGCTACGACTAAGCATATATCAATCAAGTATCATTACCTAAGTGAACAAGTGCAAGCAAAAGAGGTGATACTGGAATATATTCAATCAAAGGAACAATTAGCTGATATATTCACAAAGCCATTGCCTAAAGATACATTTGAGTACCTGAGATAGAGGCTAGGGGTCCGACCCTTGTCTATTGGTCAATAAGCTAACTAGGAGGCTGCATCAGCCTACACACAATAATAAGATCATTCATGTTGATGAAAGAAAAGAGATGGACTACAAAGATGCATTTGTACACAACAAGGTACATCTCTACAGAAAAAACTAGAGTCACTGTATTGATGATGGATAGGGAAATTCAAGGAGTATATTATAAAAAAGGTGAAAGGATATAAATTTGGCATGATCAACGTTTACTTTGGCATTGTTTTCAAAGGGAGAGAAGTTCCTAAGAATTCAAAGGGACAGAGTATCCTGGGAAGATCCAAAGAAGAAAGATTATATATACATATGAAATATCCATCAAAGGGATAGAAGATATCCTAAAGGAGAGATGTAACTTGTAAGGGAGAGAATATCAAAAGGGAGAGAAATATCAAAAGGGATAGATGAATTATTTCTGCCAAAGGAAAAAGAGATGATCAAAGAGAGGAACAATCAAAGGGAGAAACAACATCAGAGAAAGAATTTGAAGCTGCTACATCTATCCAGTAAAGGGATTGAAGATTGAAGAAAGAACTCTGCATGAAACAAATCTAAGCTATATGATCTTACCAAGAGCCATATATTTGTATTGGTTATAGAACAATGAAATTGATAGATTGATGAACTAAAAAAGATATATTTCATATTGTATTCATAATAATATAGTGTGATAATGTAGTTTGTTGAGATCAATGCCAAAGGGAGAGATTAACGAACTATAACTGATTGAATGTTTGAAGATGTTAAGTTGATGATCACCAAGCTGCAGAAAGTTAATGCAAGGTATTAACACTGTTAATGTATTGTATTGTCATTGATGTCAACTTGATATAATCTGATTGGTTATATACAAAGTGTAAAAGACTTCAAAGAACCAGAAAGATAAAGCTTAAATGCTATAAGTAATGCATAAAAGTTCAGTATTTACAAAATGACTACAGACACCGATAGATAGTGCACACCGATGGATAGAGAACCCCAAGAGGAAATTCACAGTGATGCCCAAGCAAGAAACCTGACAAGCATTACTGATGAGAAAAATCACAAGCATTAACGACAAGTAGAACTTCACAGTGATCTCTAATGGACAGAAAACCCCAACGGAGATGCCTGAGGAGAACTAAAGTATTGAACGAAGCTAACAAAGAGTTAAAACACCGAAAGGAATTAAAGTTCATAAATGAAAAAAAATGACTTGGCTGGAAAGAGCTAAAGAAGGAGTTAACTGGTTGTTAATATTGTTTTCATCGAATAGTTAAAGCAAGAGATAAGAGAAATATTTAAATTTGTTTTATTCAAGTTTTCAAAGAGAAATCTATAGGATAAACTGAAGTAAAGCTTTAAAGCAAGATTAGCTAAAATTGTGGATCACGCCAAGAAAAAGAAAGTCAAGAACTAATAAATGGTAAAATCATGTCTATAAAGAGAAAAGATAATTCATTGTGAATTAAGGGGTGAATATAGAAAGAAGACGTTGAAGAGAAACTGATGAAGAATAACTTCATACAGTCCTGATCAATCAATCTGAGGAAAGAGGTAAAGATTTCTGCAGACACCGAGCAACAAAGAAGCACATCATCACCAAGCTTAAATAAGTGGAGAAAATTTATTGAAAAGATACATTGATCAGAAAGGTATTATGAGCTTTCAATAGATCTGAAAATCTGTGAAGTATAGTTGCATATGTGAACAGATCATTTACTGTTTCAATTTAACCATTGGATCATAAAGTCTCCAAACTGAGAAGGACTTAAAAATCCTTTCTAAATTTAGATACATCCCAAGGAGTATCAAAAGGTTTCGTCATGAAGATAGCATGACATGCCAGATACCATTTGACAAACTACACTGGGTTTGGTCATAAAAGGTAGCATAGAGATGCCAGATATCAAGTGACAAACTATTCTATTTAAATCCTCTAACAAGGGCAAACCTAACAGTGTGTTTGTAACCTTTAACAGGATTGGATTTTCACTGAGATCACTTTAGAAGAGTGAAAATTTTGGGTTATTGATCCCAAGTGGTTTTTCCTGTAATAGGGTTTCCACTTTAAAAATCCATGTGTCAATGTGTTTGTGAGTCATTACTCTAGTGTTTTGCATTACACATAGCTAATCTGGATTGATCGATATACACTAAGAAATTTACTGCATTTCGGTAAATGAAAGACTCTGAATCAGTAAACAGTAAGAATAAGAATTAATAGTGAACTCTGAGCAGTAGTTATTTGTTGAGATTATTTCAAGGCATTCATCTTGTAGGATTGAAGATAACTAGAGGCTTAATATTGTGGTACTAATTTTTTTGGGTTAATTTATTGGAATATTTTTTAGGCCACTGATTCACCCCCCCCCACCCCCCCTCCCCCCTCTCAGTTATTATAACATGTTGTCCAAGTCTATCCAAAAAATTTCCGATTAAATGATTTAGCAAAAAAGATAGAGGCCACCATTCCCTAGTGGCAGGTGGAGATGGAGAAATATGAAGATTGGAAGGATACCTCGCTAAAGATTCTGAATCTTGGGGAAGGTGAGTTAATGAATACATGCATTCTAGGGGATGAATCATACGGGTTCCTCCAGAATTAATACTCCAAAATTTCATTCAAAGTTAGAACTAGAAAGAAACTACTATGAGTGTTGGAAGAAAAAGTACAGGTGGTGTAGACTCCATTAGACCAATATGTTTCCCTCATCTAGGAGATTACATCGGTTGATCCTCTAATCCCCAGGACTTATACTCCCATCAATTCTATAATTGGTAAGTTTGATGAAGTAGCCAAGGCTCAATTCTGGCCCGAGGGAGATGTTATTGGTGCCACCATGGTTGAACTCTCCCAAGTGTTACTCAAATCCCATGGCATGGCCAAGGTGGCTGCAGAATTAAAAGGTAAGGCCGAAGATGTCGGCCTACATTTTGAAGGATTTGTTGATCGTCGGGATTGCTTGAAGGATGTAGAAGAAGATGGTATACTCCAAACTCTTGAGTCATATGAGAAGTTCAAAGGCTAGTAATGTTTCCCAGACTCTGAGGATTCTTCACTAGAAGCACAATACATAAGCATTCTTTATTCTTTGAGCGTAAGATCTGGGATCCCAGATTCTGGTTCCTCAATTTTGTATCATTTGTAGTGATAAGTGTTGAAAACTCCCCCAAGATGACCAATCACTATCTATAGTATGATTTCAGGTCTATGATCATCCTCTGGACGTGACGGGTCACTATTGGCCCAAAAATTCACTACAGACACCTCCCAGGTCCCGAGCTATCATTCTAGCATTTAATATCTGACGTACGGAGGCCTACTCGATCACCAAAGTGAAGAAAAGCATTAATGAGGGCATATGGCCTAGGTCACTTAGGGAATCTCCATCACATTTGTAAGTATGAGGATTCTTTTTCCAAGGGCAGTTTTCCTTGAGCTTCTTTCTCTCTTTCCTCTCTTTTCTTCTCAAATGATTGTATTATATCAGGGGAATTTTGATAGTGCATGTAGTAACGGCTGTAAATATTGTAATATAATGTAAATAGCCAGCGTAGGGATAGTCCCTTAGGTAGTTATAATTTTCTATAAATACAAAGTCTGATGTCATTCCAAGGTTCGGTAAATTGATAATTTTTCTCTCCACTAGTAATACAAGCTTTAAGTTTTATAGCAATCCTGTCATCTTTAAGTTCAGAGTAGATTAATTCTCCCTTAGGGCTGCTAGTGTAACTACCAGTGATGATGTATTTGAAGTTAATGAAATAATGAGAAATACCATTCAGCCCTATTCTTTGTGTTTTTTTCTAGTCCCAGAATTAGTGAACAATTTCCATGTTTTATGCTTCCTTATGTCCTCTATTCCAGTTGCAATGATTTAATGAAATATGTTACTTTACTACTGATATACGTATGGTTGAAGATTGTGCATCTGTTCAGTATTTGTTACTTCTTTTCATCTGGAACTTTTTTTATTCTAGGGAAATGTATTTCATGGATATAGTTAGATAACTATAATAACAATGTTCTATCTTTTTGCTATTTTCTTCGCTGGATATAATGATTTCTTGCAGGAAACCCATTACCATCAAAATCTCAGAGATCGATGAGTCAAAACCAAATATCCCCTCAAAATAAATAGTTATTTGTCCAACTTAGCTAGGCCTGCACCATCGTGACCCGACAACCAGGAGCTTGGAGGCTAGGAGAGCCAGCTCTCCTACACACCTCTTTAGGCAACATTGGTTGATACTCCGGTATTCGGTGACAACTCATCTCTCATTGGCGAGACTGTCACAAAGTTGCATCAACAGATCTGAGTTTGTTGAAATGTCTTAAATTTTAGTTGGTACATCTGGACCTACGAAAACTAATTCAACCCCCCCCCCTTAGTTATTCAAAATCATTCTAACTTGGTGTACTTATTTATGTAAGGATTCCTTTCGGATTGAAAAATGCAGGGGCCACTTTCCAAAGGGAAATGGATGTAGCATTTGAGGATTTAATAAATGTAACCATGGTAGTGTACCAAGATGATCTCACTGTATATTCTAAGAAAGCAGAAGAGCATTGTAACAACTTGGAACAAGTCTTCATAAGGGATTTAGAATATGGCATATCACTCAATCCAAAGAAATGTCACTTTGGGGTTATTGAGGGAAAATTGTTGGGACATATTGTATCAAAGGATGAAATAAGAATCGATCGAGAAAGAATAAAATCCATTACTAAAATTCCTATTCTAAAAATGGTCAAATAAATTCATTCATTTTTTGGGAAGATTAATTTTATAAGAAGGTTTGTATCGAACTTTGCTAAAATTGTTAAACCTATTGCTAAGATGTTGAAGAAGGGAGGAAGGCTAAATTTGACTGCATAATCTATTTATGTGTTTGTGATTATTAAAAGGGAAATCAAAGAAGCTCATTTCCTAAGATCCCCATATTTTACAAAGCCTTTTCAGATTTTATCTTTTTCTTCATATCATACCATTATAGAAGTCATGTTACAAAATAATAATGAAGGACATGAGTAACCCATCTAATTATTCAACAAAAAATTGTAAGATACAGATCTCAGGTATGATATTTAATAGAAAAGTTGGCCTATGCATTAGTGAAATTTGTGAACTCTTTTAGGCCTTACTTGGTGGGAGTTGAAGTGACAACATATGTCCCAAATGCCACTATCAAAGACATATTTTGACAATCTGAGGAGACTGGAAAAAGATGCAAATGGATAATTCAGGCCCAAGAAATAAATATTAATATCCAGATTACCAAACTTGTGAAAGGGAAAGGATTGGAAAAACTTATGGCAGAGTCTAATTTGGAGTTAGCAAAAGTCAATTATGTAAATTTTGAAGGAATGGTTACCAGCATTGAAAGAGTCCACTAGTATAAAGATATAGTATATTTGTTGAAGTCTATGGAGTGTCCAACTGAGCTGAATGATAATCCGAGAAGGTCATTAAATTTGCATGCCTCTAGGTATGTTCTGATCCAAGGTGATTTATATTTGAGAAATTTTGAGGGAATTTTGCTTTTTTTTGGATCAGTATCAAGCTGAAAAAGTCTTAAAGGAAATGCATGATGGTGTATGTGGAGGAAATGGTTTAGCTAGGATGAATACTCATAAAATTTTGAGGGCAGGGTATTACTAGTCATCCCTATTTCAAGATAGTTTCAAGTATGTCAAAAAATGTGAAGCTTGTTAAAAAAATTTTGGTAAATCAAAGTATCAAGGAACATTTTCACTTGGGCCTAAGAAAACTAAAGAACCTTTTTCTATGTGGGGTTTAGATTTTATTGGTAAAATCCATGACAAGTATAGCAGAGGTCACTCGTGGATCTTGGTGGCCACATAATATTTCACTAAATGGGTTGAAGTTATACCTACAAGAAATTCAAACAACAAGACTGTGATTAAGTTCTAGAACACCTTAACAATATTTGGGGTGCCATTTAGAATAATCACTCATAATGCAATATGTTTGAGGTCCAAAGAATTTACAGAATTATGTGAGAATCATGGAGTCTCTATATCTTATGGTTCTCCTTATCACCCAGAAGGGAATGACCAGGCCAAATTGAGAAACAGGAATTTGCTAAAAATCATCAAGAGAGTACTGTCTAATAATAAAAAATCACGCAATTCAAAATTGTAGCTAGTTGTATGGGTTGACACGAATACCATGAAAATGTTTACTGGCTTTTCCCCTTTTGAGCTTGTGTATAGAAAAAAGCAAGGTTTCCCGTGAATATCCTATTACCAATATATAGGTACTTAATTGATGAAAATATTGAAGATATAAATTTTATGGAGGATAGATTGGAGGAAATGGTAGAGATAGATGAGGAAAAAAGAAGAGCACATAAACATAATGAAAAGATCTATAAATAGTATAAATATCTTCATGATAAGATGACCATGGATAGGGAATTCAAGCAAGGAGAATGAGTCCTGAAATAGAATGGGAAGGATTAGGATAAAGGGAAACACATAAAATGTGATCTTCTATGGGATGGTCCATATATAATTAGTGTAAAGGCTGATAAAGATTATTATTATTTGGATAATACTTCAGAAGAGATTCAGGAGCTTCCTGTTCATGGCCAATTCCTTAAACATTTTTTCAATTAATTAAAAATCTCTTCAAAATTGTACCATAGTTTCTTTCAATATTTGGTTTTTGTTGTTTTTTTGTGTTGTAAAAGCTACAAAAGGGTCTTCTCATCTACAAAAGTCATGGATTCTTGAATGCATTTAGATGAAATACATTGTCCCTAGAAAGAGCCACTATTGTGACCATGAATAATCTTTCATTGTCCTCATTATTCCTTGAAATCATTTTTCAAAATCAAAAGGGTGTATATTTTCGCTATTTCTCATAGTCAAATATAAAGGCATTCCAAAATAGTGACATGCGCTATTTTTCTATTAGCAAATGTTGTTGTATATAAAAAATAGCATGTGTTTATTTTCTACTGAATAAAAGGTGAGTTTGCAATTTGGCAAAAAGATGGGGTCTCACATTTTAGAGTTTCTAGGAAGTATGAAATGAGGATGCATTTTATTATATCATTCAGACAAGGTGGTAGGCAGCAAAGAAATTCATTTCGCATGAAGGAATTGTCATTTCAAAGTAGGAGTTGTTAATGTGAGCATCATTTTAAGGAAAAATTCTGAAAGTATTCCAAGAAAGATTCTTTATTGGTGCAGGAAGGGTAGCAAGATATTTGTTGAAGCTGTAGAAAACGAGTGATTTAAATTTTCTCTTTGTCTCATTTTGATTAATTTTAAATTTTAGACATGCATAGAAAGAAGAAGGAAATGGTTGTAGGAGACAAAATCATCCATCCTCTGCAGCACACTCTATTGAATATTTTTCCACGGTGTCAAGATGTTGGGTGCAAGAGTATGTTTGGTGATAGTAAGAGGCTCGATGGTGATGCTAATATACCTATGAATGGTAGTGCGTTGTTTTGGTGTTTCTAATCCAAAAGGGACGAGAATATTCCAATTTGAAACCCTTGGAATTTGGACATAGCTAAGCTCATAGTGCCTAATGTATTTTTGGATACCAAGCTAATTGATTCTTTGGTGAAGAATTATAGATGTGAAACTAGGACTATGAGAAAGGTTGATTGTACCCCTCTGATATTTATAAATAAATGGATGATCCAAGAATATTTTAGGCTTAATATTGGGGGGATTTCTAGAATTGAGAGCAAAATTTTCTACACATAATGTGAATGGTTGGTCAAAAGTCTTGGTGTGAGGGAAGTTTCTTTCTTTATGAATAGGGAGGAACAAAATCAAGTGGCCAAGACATAGGGTAGAGCCCCCTTTCTGAAAACTAATTTTATGTGGTTTTTTCAAAGAACCTATTGATCTTGGGGACGGGTGTTGGGTGAAGAACACAAGGATAAAATGCTAGTGGATATGATGTAATTGTGCACGAGAACCTAGAATGCCCATTTGTCTCATGAATATCACATAGTCGCTGAATTTGAAAGACTTTTGAATGGTCTATTGCTTGAATGGAAGATTCAGGGTGTATTCATTAAACACTATTCTTTACTATGTCACATCCTTCTATTTCAAAACAATAGCATGCTTTCCTAAATTATTTGAAATTTACCTATATATATGGTCGTGGCAATAGTCTTCCTATGCAATTGTGGTGAAGAGTATGTGATAAGCATAGAAAAGATGTTGATTGCGCTATGTTTCATGATAGATTCATAGTCTGCATGGTTTGAGAATTTGGAGAACAAGTAGTGAGGATCCTTGCTTCTATTAGGGAAATTTTGAGATCTATGGAGACCAAGCCATATGAAGGCTTCACCCATAATTTTTCAGACTAGGTTTGTAGGGGTGATTTCATAATATTCATGGTATATGGGTGTAGATAGACACCTCATAAATTTCTAGTGTATGTACCAAAAATAATTTCATTCTTAGAATTTATATAGAAATTACTAGAGTTGGAGAAGGAGCTCATTTCTCCAGGAAGAAAGGGTAACTGCTTTCCTCATATTATTAGATTTGGTGGTTTCACTATAGGTGCTGGCACTTTTGAATAGGTGCATGAATGCTTGAAATAATATTATGTGGAGAGTGCAAAGGCTAAAAATTATGATCCTAAAGGTCATATTAAGTATTGGGTACAAATGAGTACACCCATTCTTTAGATGTAGAAGAGGATGTGAGAAGAAACTTAGAGGATCATTCACAAATTACGCAAAGGCTCATTAAGGTGAAGACTCTTATAAATTTGGAGAAAGATAGAGTGTTGAAGGGCTTGTCGAGATTCCATAATGAGGAAACAGGTGAGATTCTCAGATGGGAGTTATGCATTAGGGATTTTGATAAGTTGAAAGGGAAAAATATTATAATTGATGAACCCAAGCCTGGCCCCCTCCTATAAAATAATAAGGAATTTAATTATTAATGTTTCAGATTCTGATTCACCTCCTACAAAAACCCCTAGGGGTAGAGAGCCACCTCTTGTTCCATATCATGTATCTAAAGGAATGTGAGACAATGAAGAAATTGTTGCCACTTTAAGAGGCATGAGGAAAGAAGATGATTTAGGTCCTTCATCTCCTATATCTATGTTTAGATAATAAGTTCATGGATATCATTCTCAAATACAAGATGATGCCAAGGAGAATCCCATTGACTTGGGAGATAAAAGTGATACCATTGCAGCTAGGTTCATTGAAACTGATGGTTTTTTGTAGACTCAAGAGTTCAAATATTTTTGGATACATATGAAAATGAAAGATTTTGAAGAGCATAAACAGATCAGGCTTATGGGGGGAAGAATCAGAATATTAGGGTATTATAGATCAATTTTTTAAATAATTGAATTTGGATAATATTGATTGCACAACTAGGGAAGATGGAGAGATGTTGAACAAGAGTAATGTAATGTTAGTCCCTAGATTAAACCTCAAGAAAAATTCATTTTATACCAAGTAAGAAATACAAATGTTTCCTCTCTGAATTTTGAATTTGATACATGAGAAAATATTGTGGGCTCTGGTTATAATCCAAAGACTTAGGCCATATCTACTTTGGTGAGTTTGAAGGGGCCCCATAAACCAAAAAATTTAAGTTTTGCTAGGGACTCTAAGGGCACAACTATTGTTCAAATAGTGGGGGATACATATCCACTTATGTCTTCAAATGAATTGATGTTTCAATCCATGTTCAATAAGGATCAGGTTAAAAGGCTAAAGCATGGATTACAAAAAAATTTTGATAGACAAGTGGAATTGAATAGGGTGATTAATGAATTGTATATTAAGATTGCTGATAAATAGAAATAAATATAGAGACACAAAACATCTAAACCCGAGAAACCTCTTATTGTTTACAAGGATGATCAAAACATATAAGTTGAAAAACCACAGGAGATAAAAGAGGATGTGGAAAGTGTGCTTAGTGCCAAGTTAAAACAAGGATTCTCTGCAGAATTGTTGTTTACTTTTGAAAAGGTATTATCATTTACATGATAAAAGGTATAATTGCAAAAAGCAAAGACATGCATCAAGGCTATTTATTTCTGAGTGACATGCTAGATGGATTCAAGAAGACTAAACCTTTACTCTAGAGCATAAAAAATAGATGGAGGCAATCAACATTTGAAATCACCAAAATTTATGGTGTTACTCAAAGAGATCTAGAAGGTCCTACAGAGATTAAAGAAACAAAGAAGACTATGGATGCCTTGTTTGGTGAATTGGATTATGTTGTATGAGAAGAGGCTAGAGTTGAAGAAAATTTAACAAATTTTGATACAATCAAGCATTAGACGATCCCTACATTTATAGATCCTGAAGGATGGGCCAAAATATTTGAAGAATGAAAATCAAAATATCAAAGTACGTCTTCACAAATCATTAGTATTTGAAGGAGGATCATATTTTCTCTGTGGATAAGTTAAATTCCTTTCTGGACATGGTGATCACACTAGAGAATAGGTTCTCTAAATTTATACTTGAATTTAGAGTTATTACTAGTAACATGTGGAGACATCACCTTCTCACAGTGCTTGATGTCTTGCATTATTGGTGGCCATCCTTTGCACATATTTCTAGTTGGGTCAGTAGAGGGTAGCACTACCAAAGATGATTGATTCTTCAAGAATGAAGTATCTTATGTTATGAATTTTGTAGCTTCAATGTTGTGTTTTTTTTGTCTACATTTATTTTTGTCTACTTTTGATCATTCAGGGATGGTGAATTTGAAGAGGCATGAATGTAAATGGTTGGAAGATTTTTGCTTCCCCTTTTGGAGGGAAACCACAATGACATCGTATACATTATAAAATGGATGAAAGTTGAAAGACCTGATGGTAAACTTTTTTTTTTATATTAATAAAATATATCATGTTTTCTTGTCCAATGCATGATTACATTTTTTATATTTTTTTCTCTGTTATAATCAATTTATGAATTGGTTGTTACTTTCAAAACTTGTGTGGTTATTTTATGTTCTCTAATATCAAATTGAAGAAAATAGGAGATAGAAGTGAAGTGTTTTCCTTCTGATTTTCTATTTAACTTGTTCATTTGATAGGATTTAATTTAGTTGGACAAATTCATGTTATGGGTTAATTTTATGTATGCATGATGGATACACTAATCATTGTGGAGATTACTGAGAGGCCATGACTAGAATTCAAGAAACATCCTTTTAAGTCTATCAAATATGATCCAAAGGGGTCCCTATCCAGTGTTCCAAAGGGGTCCCTATCCAGTGTTCCATAAGATGTGTGATCATACATTCATTGTAATTTTGAATACTTAGGTTCATCACATATTTTAAATCAGTATACAAAGTTGTGTAAAGATCTGTTATTGAAGGATGAACACCAAGTGGTTTCAGACAAGGGTTTCACTCACGCAATCAATTTCTCTGATGAGTTTGAGGAAGATCAAGTCAGATATATGTTGAGCCAATTGCATGACTAGTTAATGTGGCTTGATTTTCCACATAATATTAATAAGGAGGTCATACATGTTGTTACATGATTCTGTGCAACCGGTGAAGTACTGATACTTAGGTCAATTCATAGGATGTAGTCAGAGAACTAACTAAATCAAATTGGGATAAGAGAGCGATGAAAATAAATGATATTCATGATCTGAATGTGATATTTGCATCTATAGTGATAGGATACAAGGTCTACACTCTAGCAGGATCATTAATGTTCCCAGGCAATCCACACTGTATATAGAATGGTGAAACAAGATGGACAATATGGTTTATGTGTTGTGATGAGAGAACAGTTACTTCAGAATATGGAGAAGATCAAGAAGGACAAAAGGAAAGTATTTAAGTTCACTCAATTGATTATGGGATTATTCTTTTACTTTCAAAACTAATTTCCTGGTGTTGGAACTACTAATTGGATAAAGGGCACTTCAGTTTCAGTCTAGTTGAAAAGCTATGTTAGATTACTAGAAAATAGTTTCAATGAGAAAATTTGGGGTTATTTTAAGGGTTTTCAAAGTAAGATGCATCAAAGGGAAATGATACCTATCACGTTGTTGAAAAATATAAGGATTATATCTATTTTATGGTGAATATTGACACTTGTAAGATGGAGGTAGTAGTGCCTAGGACATCTTGGGCCATGCCAATGGGATATGAAGTAGAATGTGATATGTTGAATTTACATGCTGAAGATTTATTGTCAAAACTAGTCGATCCAAATGAAACCAAATTTGGAACTTATAAATAAAATAGCATGCAGGTAGACAAAAAATTGAACCAAATGGGGATTGAGAAGAAAATTAGAAAAGAGGTTGAATAGTTTGCATCAAAGAAAGGCTTCACACAAGAATCTATTAACAAGGCAAGAGCACGATATGAAGTTGAGAGAGCTGGTATATCAACAATAGTTATTTGAAATGATGATGTAGAAGTTGTATCTTCTACAATTGGTGGTGCGCTAATTGGTAGGAAGAAAAGGAGTGCTACAATAGTCAAGAAGGAGAAAGCCTCTCCTCCAACTACGATTACAATGAGAAGATCAGTAAAGAAAACATAACCTAAGCCCACAAAAGAAAAGGAGGCTACTACAACAATGGTTGATGGAAAAAGGAAGAAGGAGAAGGCTCAAATATTTGAGAAGATTGAAGAATAAGAAGAAACATAAGGAAGATAATCTAATGAAGAAGAGAAGAAGATGAAGGCAACTAGAAAAAATTCAAAGGTGGTTGGTGCTCCTACCACTAAATTTGTCAAGCCTGATTTGGAAAATTCTTTTTTGTTGACACTATTGTTCAAAGAGTCAAGAAGTGGGGTGTTCTTGTTGGTCTAAGAAAATATTATGAAAAGTTCAATGAAGAAGACCAAACAAATATTGAGGATGTAGTTGTGTTTAGTATGAAAAAATTAAATAAAGTTCTTATTGAATTGCAAGGACAAATCCCTAAATCTCTGTACAACAAGATTGAATCTAGGTGGCATATAGTATTAAATCTAAACAAGGGAATAATTGAATATGCCTTAGTCCAATTACAACTGGAAATGTTTATAGAGGAAATCAATGAGACACTTAAGAAAGCTAGATATGCATTCAAGACGATGTAAATTTAAGATGACTGACTGGTGATTCTTATTCAGTGCAAGATGAAACAATGAGTATTCTGAAGAAATTCTTAGGCTTATTTGGATGAGCCCAAGGATACCATGAACACCACAACTGGTGTCCCTGTCCTAGATATCCCTAAAGATGAAAGGGACACAAACAAATCAACATGAGGAAGCACCCAAGGAAACTCAAGGAAAAGAAGAAAAGGAGACATATAATAGAGGAACCAGTCAGGATATAAGAAAAGAAGCATTAGTAGAAACACCTATAGATGATCAACTGCAACAAGTATCGGTGATGGAGGGAGTGGGTAGAAATAAAGAATGTGAATATGCACACAAAGAGAAGACCATTGCAAAGGAGAAAAAGACGTAATAACTTTAAAGTCTATGTCTTCTAAACTTGTTGGTATGGATGAAGATATACCAACCATTAAAGCAAAAATAGATTTGAGTACTATGAGTCCTAAGGAAAAGATACATATTGCTATGAATATTAATTCCCAAGAAAAGAAGGATAAGATGAAATAAGAGGCACATGTTACAATGACTTCAAGAGATATACTGTCTAACTTAGTGCGTGAAGTACAGTATGATGAGAAGGCCGCATCAATTGAACAATTAGGTAAATTGGTCACAACTACTAGAAAGAAAATACACACTCTAGAGGATGCTTGTACAATGAGAGAAGAAATAGATTATTAAAAGAAAAGTTCAGAAAAGATGGTGCAATCTATTGTACAAGACATAAATACCTTGAAAATAGGGTAAAATCACAATAATTTGTCACCCTTTTACAAAGGAAAAGGTTAACATCACCAAAACTGTAAAACTTCAAGGGCATAAAAGTCACATTTCTATTGATAATTTAAAGAAGATGTAAACTGATGAAATGTGTCAAATAGGATGAATTATATACCTATAATTGTTTTAAAAAAAATTGAACCAAAATTAATATGTTTTTTGAAAATTTTAGGTCTATTTTTCATTTTATGACAAAACTGTAAATCATGGAGTTTACTTCCTGCCAAATCATTATAAGTAACACATTATTTTTCCTTCAATTTCACAATATGTTTTAGATGACATGTATAGGTTGTGCATAAAAAAAGAAAGAAGTGTTTTCGATGTATAGTTTGCCCGTTATAAGTATTCAAAGTCAAACTTACTTGAAATCAATAGTTTTTGTCTCCCGCCATTTTTCCCCTATCAAAACTATACCAAAAACAAAATAAATTACATATTATTGAACACGACTCTCTTCTCTAGTGTTATTTATGATTTTAAAAATTTTATGATTTGATTTAGAATTTTTTTATATAATCCAAAGCAACGACTTCTGAAAGCTTTAATAACCTACATGTAGTTTTTAACAAATTTGTTCAATGTTTTGTAGTCCAAAAAATATAAAACTTATATGTCAAGAATCGTAGTTCCGAGATCTAGAAAAGGGTACTTTTATTTTTTTGACATTATCTAGTTTGAGTAGAGAAAAAAATAGCAGAAGTGCAAACTTTTGGATTTTTTTTTTGTTTTTGGAGGTTTGGTTGTGACATGGCATGCCACCTAGGTAGACTCAGCTGAGTCAGACTTGGCCCAGTTGGAATTAGCCAAGTCCTACTCAGCCTCCCATTGGCTCATGCACGAGCTGACTTCGCCACGTAGGTGCCATTCGCTGCCACGTTGATGCCACGTTGACTCGACCGAGTTAGACTGGGCCTAGTTGGACTAGGCCAAGTCTAACTTGGCTGAGTCAATTGAGTTAGCTTAAGAGGTGACAGATTATTGTGCTTTTACCCAATAGTAGTGAATAAGGTGAAAGATGCTTTAACTAAAGGTGGTAGGATTCATATCTCAACTTATATTTTTTCACAATTTTTGAAGGAATTAGATAGGAAGAGGTGTGATGCTCAAAAGGGGCTAAGGCTATTGACAAATTTTTTTGATCTTATTTATCGTTCAACTTCAAGTTTTGGAGCACAAGTTAGTGTAATAAATCATAAGCATAAGGCTTGTAGGGATGAGAAGGAAAAGAGGATTGCAAACTTAATGGAATTACAAAGTCTTTTGATTCCAAAGTTGGAGATTTTGCAAAACAGTGTTAAAGAGGTTGGAATAGTGTTAGTCTCACCTGCTTTGTGCATTGTAGAAGATTTGGAACATCTTACACATTTGCTGCATGGACATATACTTATCATGGAGAACCTACCAAACACATGGGTTAATGACTTACAGGTTTTTAAGGCCAATTTTAGTTATATATTTAGTAGATTGTAATAGGTATATGTTATTCTATCAAATTCTGTTATCTCTAAAATACCTTTGTCATTGCTTTCAAAGGGGGAGTACTATAGAGTAAGTTTTTTTGGCTAAGAATTTGTAAGGGGGAGTAGTACAAATATAAAATGCAATATGTTATATGGGATTGCATGATCTGTTTGTAATTACATTAGGGGGAGTAATCCTAAGAAGTTATGTACTTGATTTGCATAGTAAGACACTTAGAAATTTTTATTAAGTGTTGTCATCAATGCCAAAGGGGGAGATTTTTGGCATTTTGATGAAGATGATCATATCCTAGATCATGTGATGAATGTTCTAGTGTTGTCATTGGTGGAAACAATTCTTCTAGCATGATTGAATCCATTATACCAATGATGAAGGTGACTCCACAAGGATTTGTCTAAGTATATAGTGTATTGGTGATGACATAGTTAGTCATGCTAAATTTAGTGTGCAATGATGATTCTGAGAATTCAGATGGTCCGGTCAGACATGAAGTATCTAAAGAATTAGTTGTTCGTACACTTGTGATCGCATAATCTGATTCAACGTACAAAAAGAGATTTGAGAAGAATACCACTAATATCAGGAAAGAGCAGAGAATAATCAACTAGTCCAGTCAAGGTGATGAAATCAAGGTAGCAATCAATTATGTGTTAAAGTTTGACTTATTTGTGAATTGTATTATTGAGGGCCGACCTTGAGGAGTTCAATTCCCTATGTTGATGTGATGGCTAATGAATTTTGATTGGGATTTAGAGGCTAACTCAAGTAACAAATTTTAGGGTTATTCCACTGACCTAAAAGTGTTTATAAGAGATGAAATTGAAGCAAAAAGTAGTTGTTGTTGACTGTTGTTGATGTTTCAATGATTGTGGTAGTTGAAGGCAAAGTTTGTATATGATCAAAGAAGCACATTGAGTAGTATAGAAGTGGATCTGTCAGGCAGAAGGTACCATCATCAGGTCATTCTTTGAATTTCTTACTCAAGACAAGCTCTAACAAGATTGCAATTAAAATCCTTTAAAAATGTAACTCCTAATAGGGTAAGAAGGATCCTAATAGGTCGGAAGACTAAAATCCTTTAACAAGGTGACTCATAAAAGGAGTTTCAAATCCATTAATAGGAAAGTTCATAACATGACTTTTTTAATAGCTCTTAACCGGGTTATAGATACGCTTAACTGAGTATACCCTTAGCAAGGTGTTGTAATGTTCCTAACAGGGAAGATCTTATTGGTGCACTAGTGAGATTTGTGAGTGATCATTCCACCATGGTTTTTTCCTCTAACAAGGGCTTCCATGATAAAATATTGGTGTCTTTGTTTTGAGTTTTTGGATGTATGTTTTGATATATTTTTATGTTATATTTACTTTTGCATATTGGTTACTTTGGAAGTTGATGAAAATATTTCTTAGATCTATGGTTGCACTAATTCACCCCCCCCCCTCTCTCAGTGCCTTATAATACTAACAAGTTAAAATATGCCTTGGAATGCTTGAGATGATGGAGATCTTGATCTTGATCTTGAGGTCTTCTTATTCTTGTGTGTCGTTAACCAAATAAGGAGATAGGTTTCTTATAAACCTCTCACAAATATTTTAGAGCTCAACACTCGAAGAGGGTCGATGAGAATTTGAATTTCTCGCTCAACCATTGAGACCACCATCTGGTTCCAATTTTGGAATAGTTAACAAGGAATAGGTCATTTGGGTTGGTCCATTCCTTAGAATAGGTCGAGTTGGTCAAACTATTCCCCTCAAAATTCATAGAAGATTGGACCATGTGTCCTAATTATAGAGTGGATGTCGAAATAGAAATTGAAATTAAGGTTGGAATACCAAAAAATAATGTGGGAGCCTATACATGCTAAAATGGAGCAAGACTAGATGAGAAATTATATAGTGATACAATTTTAGGATGGTACAATAGTGTTAGGGAGTTCTCATGTTATGATTGAGAAAACTTAAAGAGTTATGTTCTAGAATTTTGATATGATTGACCTTGGTTTATTATAGTATTTGCTTGGTCTTCAAATTTTTTAGTCTTGCACAAGTATTTCAATTTTTCAATAGCAGTATGCTCTTGATTTACTTTAAATTTTTGGGATGGCTGATGAAAAGGCAACCCCTAGTCCTTTTTAGTTTGGTGTTGTGCTATCTAAAAATTCCACTACTCCATCATTTGATGCTGCCTTGTATGGGCAGTTGGTTGGCAAAACTTTTGTACTTGACAAGTAGTTGTCTTGATATTTCCTTTGCAATTGTTTTTTTTTCCTCTTGATTCTCTAACTATCCTCGTGATATCCATTTGCAGGCTGCCAAGTTCATTTTGCAGTACATTCAAGACACTATACAATTTGGTATTCACTACACATTAGGTGATAGTGATATTGTGGGCTTCATTGACCTATATTGGACTAGTGATATTGATGATCGAAAGTCTACCTTTGACTTTGTTTTCTTTCATGTTTTGGTCTAGTTTCTTGGTCTTGCAATAAAAATCCATTACATTATCATCAACTAATGTTGAGTATGGACAATTTGTCTTCACTAGTTAATAAATTCTTTAGATTTTATAGTTGATGGTTGAGTTTGGATTTCTTGTTAATCATCCCACTACTCTTCGTGTGATAATCATAGTGTCATACATATTTCTTGGAAACCTAGGAAACATCAATGTACTAAGCATATTGAAATTTACATGTACTTCATTCGAAAACTCATTCAAGATAGCTTTTTATCATTGGAGTATTTATCTACAGAGTAGTATATTGCAAATTTATTAACCAAACGTTTGACATCTCATCCCTATCTTCAAATGCGAGTGATGGTGAAGGAAGTAGTCCTTGGGGGGCCTTGATGAGTCTTGCTTCCTTCCTTTTAATCACTTTTCAACACCCTTTTTCATCCTTTTGGAGAGGAGATTTTTCCCACCAGGTTTTCTCTTTTTCTTCGACTATGAGAGATTGTAAGGAAACTCAGGTGCGGAAACAGCTTCCTACGCTAATCTCTATAGGAAAGTATTGTGCAAATTCTTTTAAATCCTTACAATTACAGATTCGTTAACTACTTTAACAAAGATATTGCAAC
>MU227996.1:350969-364105 GCA_018584345.1 Thuja plicata | reverse complement strand
TGTCACTCGGTAACCACTGGTGACTCGGTAGTAACTGACTTCTCGATTATCTTCGACTGATGACTCGGTGACTACCGTCTGCTCGGTAACTGTTGTTCTTCTCATATACTCGGTGACTGCCTTACTGTTCAGTTTGAATTGATTAATCGGTGAGCTTTACTGAATGCTCGGTATAGTCTGTGGACTGAGTGATGAGCTCGGTAAGCATTCAAAATCGAATAAGTGTTTTCATTAAGTGCATTCACTGATGACAAATAGATCATTATTCCAACAGGAGGAAACTCCGTTGTTAAGCGTGCTTGAGCTAGAGTACTACAAGGATGGGTGACTTCCTGGGAAGTCTCAGTGCTTCACCTCTCTGCGAGCATCATCTAGATGCATTGAGTGATAAGTGTTTCATTCATTCTCATGAGAGATGAGTTGTTGTGAATCACTACTCATGAAATTTGGGTCAATGGGTTTGACTCAAAAAATTACACAGTTGAATCTTGATAGCAATATCACAACTTGACTAATTGTGGAAAATATCTCATACTTATTAGTTCTAAACTTGCAAAGTTGTAGGATATTATTGTAAGGGAAAATAAAAACCTTTTAGTAAGCCACTTAGGATAATTAATATTAACGACAAACATATATAGAAAATTAAAATGTTCATCTATGAAATGAGGTGCTATGGATTAAAATGAGGTATATAATTGTAAATTTGAACTTTGTAAGCATGTAGCAATTATATGAGATCTTGTAAGACTTTAATTTTTTAAGAAATGTAGAATTTGTTGTAATTAAAGGATAAAATTAAGAATTCATCACACAACATACTACCTTAACATATTTATGATAAGTATTTTAAATAATTTTTTTAAGATTGGATCAAAATTTAATTATGGAATTTCTTATAGTTGAACAATAAAAGGATAAAAATATGATTCATCATACAACTTACTATCCTAACATAATTACGAAAAATTATTTTAAATCTTTTTATAAATTGAATCAAAACAAATTATGAAATCTCTAATAGTTGAACAAAAATATCATTTCTTGTTAGAACAATATCATACTCTTACTTTAATATAACTTATATACAATCTAAATTAATTCATTTCCTTTTGGTAATTATGAATTGTGCTATATCTAAATTTTTAATCCAATACAAATGGGCCAATAGCTTTACAAAGAAATGATGAAGTATTTAGCTAGAAAAGCGCCAAATAATTGTAACAAAACAACTACACAATCAGAAGCAAGGCAAAACAAAAATTTGCAAAGCCCTACCCATGGCTAATTGTTGTTATTGAAATATCATCATATGATGTAGAATATTAATTGTATTCAACTTTAAATTATTGTACTTTGAGAAACTACCACATATCATGATAAAATACAAGGTAGTCATTATGTTTACCTTTTATATATGTGATAGTACAAATACATATAGTATGCACGACTCTAATGCATATGCATTGCCAACCTATTTTACACATAAGTAATAATATATTGCTAAGTATCAATAATACAAATTTTGATGAACACCTTATTTTTAAAATAATATAGTCACATCACTATGTATGATAATTTATATGAAACTACAAAATATTTATTTCACACGTTTATGAAAATATTTGTCATTTATTATATAACATTCACATGTTCTCATGTGCTCATGAAAAAGTCTATATTGACAAACATTTGATTATTTTATATTCTATACATAGGCTAATTATTGATAATATATATTATACACTGTTAGACATTTTCCTTGTGTTACCAATTTTCTCTACTTGCATTTTAAAAATAATGTAACATGATTTTTTGTGTCATTTTTAAATGTATATACTAGCAATTGACTCATATTCCCAAGGTAAATACAAATGTTATTTCCTCTTGTTATTTTGTAAGGAAAAAAGTAAATTTAAGATTTATGGCAGTGACTTATCATGATGGTGGACATTCATTATTGTATTAATAATATAGGAAATCTAAGGGTTATAATGAATTTTCCCATACGAAATATATTAGCGCTTGCGCCAAAGGATGTGCAAGGGTACACCAATAGTAATATATGTTGAAGAACATGGAATCCAAAAATAATTGAGTGCAGATTTACTCAGGAATGTTGAGTTTAAGGCGTGCATAGTATACTTACTTAACAAGCTCAATTGATAACATATTCCATTTTATACATCCACTTATATTAGAGTTCGAGGATTTGCCAACACTTTATACAAGCTTCCAAAATACCCTACTCATACATCATTTTATTAGAGTTGTATTGTGATGTTCATAAATCGACTCTCAAGGAAACTTGATCTTCCTCATTAATGATTAAACTTGCTCTTCCTACATTCAAGCCAAGAATTTTGAAAGAGAAAAAGAAGAAATTAAGTAACATCCTTATGAAAAGAGAAGTGACATGAACCCCAAAGAAAATATTCAAAATATAATTAGACCACTATAACAACAAAACTAAGAAGACTTTTGGATTGTCTCAAGTGGAAAAAGAGAGTTTTTATTTTCCTCCTGCTCTGCTTGCAAAGTGGAAGAAAAAAACATATAATTTATGTAGTAAATATATAATTGATTGAAAATGAAAATAAATTGAGATAAAAATAATTTAAAAAGAGTGGTTTGATAGTAACTTTGCAGCCAACAGTTATGAAAATATACAACAACATCCAATCAACTATAGTCTAAACATGGAACAAAAAATTATGAATATACAACCAATCGTAATTTAGGTTGTACATGAATTTTTGGTTAGCATCAACAATATCATACCATAGTTCATGGTGCTTTGTATTCAAAACCCAAAAAATATATTAGATAACATCAAAATAATAAATTTAAAATTATCATCAAAGAACCATCTCAAAAGAAAACTTTGCATTGTAAAATGACCAAATAAAAAAAATTGATTTATTGCCATTGTCAGGATTTCAAGTATTTTGAAATAAATCTAAGTCTAAAAGTACATTAATTTAGTATGTTTCTAAATTAATTTTGATTTTCTTTGTTATTGATTTGTTGAAGATGGGCTTGCATTCTATTTATTCATTTTTACTGTGCTTTGCCAATTTCATAAATCACTTTAACTTTTAATTTAGCATTGTCTTTATCTTTTCAAAAAAATATTTTCTTAGAGGAAGATATGTATATGTATGTTTTGGTACACATGAAGATGATTATGATGTGGTATGTAACACAAATGGAATGAAATAATGGAACTTGTGCAATTCTCTCTAACTCTCCATACATTATTATTTAGTTTCATATTACTATATACAATACTCTTCTCAGCTCACATTTTTTTGTCCCAAATTTTTTACTTGTAAAAATTAGAGATAACCTACCAAATTTTTTGCATTTTAAGGCTTCAACGCACTTTTGAGATATATTTCCATCACCTTAGTGTTCAATTGTAGACCCAAGTCCTTCACCTCTATTTTTGTCAAGTTTCAATGTCTAAAATATGGCGTTTATTTCAATTTCATGTTTTAGAGGCTACATTACAAGTTTTTCTTCAATGTTAAATCTTTGGCTTGTCATTGTGAGTGATTTTTTTGATTAATTAAAGCGAGATAGGGCCCAAACCCAACAATAAAAGTAACATTAAGCCAAAACATGAGTGAAAAGGGAGGAGCTCACAACGAGTAAGACCGCCAAAAGACCAGTAGAGAAAAATACCCTATTGGAAAGATGCTTTTGAATGGAGTGAAAAACATCGGGTAAAGGGAATTTTCCCCCTCAAGAGGTTACATTTTTTAAAATAAAGGGGTTTCGTAAGGGACCCCAAACTATACCAACCAGATTAAAAAATGAAACCTTAGCGTTGGAGGTAAACCAAACAAAGAACCCGGTAGCACACAAAGGGTTATGAAAGGCCTCCCTTAACCTATTGTTGGCGATACAAGCTAGAATAGAGATAGATTTTGAAATGAGAATAGGCTACAAAGGCCAAAAATAAATCTAGTTTTTTGGGGCATCCAACAACCAACAAAAGTCCCAAAACATCACAAACCACCAACATTCCCCAAAGCTGAGAAACCAAGCATTCCAAGAGAGGGCTTAGTCCTAGGAGAAAGGAGAGAACATGATGTACCTCTGCCAAAATTTCAAACACCCACCTGTATAGAATAAAATGATGAGCAATGCTAATGTAGAGATCACTCACCAAAATCTTGCTATGGTGTTGTGGGAAATAGGCAAACCTAGCATCTTTCTATCTAAGCTTTATTAGCATAACCCAAGATGAAGGGATGCAAATGAGAAACCTAGATGAAAAGGGAGGAGGATAAGACCTATTTATGCTATTAAGGAATTAATGGATTTGACTAATTCATTAATGAGCAAGTACAGATCTAAAAAGTAACTAAGGATTGCTATTACAATGATAGATCTAAAAGTAAATGAGAGATTGGCGAAGGAATTGTTCACCTTGAAATAAATTAGGAGGCTATGAGACTTGAAACTAAAATTTCTAGCCACTAGGGGTCATAGATGGAAACCATTTTGGATTTGGGACCTTGGAACCTATAACTCCTGAGTGTAAAATTCTAAGCCTTTAAGGAAAAATTTGACTTCTCGACTACACCCCTCTATTTGCAACTGTATACTTTCTGATTCTGATATTTGAGATGACCCAAAAAATGGCCAAATGCAACTCAGCAGATCTTGAAACTTGTTCCTGCACACAAAAAAAGGGAAATCATTTGTGGAAGGTGGGGGTGGTTTCCTTGGTTAATCCCTAGTTTAGAATTAACCTTGAATTGAAATGAAGGAATGCTAACATGTAATAGAAATTAGATCTGAAATGAAGTGTGTCATGCACTATAGATACTCTTACCTCTTTGCGTGTGATTAAGAATGTTGATGCAATATCTTTGACTCCACACGAAGAGAAAAAGTAAAACATGCGAGACAAAACCTTATGAATATGTTTTGTAAATCTCCAATGAATGAGGAATGAAGAAATGATGCCAATTTCCTTCCAAGAAACTCCTTTTCTTGGCCTCAATGGGGAAAGAAGTGTTATCTATGGAAGACACCTTGAATACTTGAATACTTGAATGCCACTTGAAATTGCACTTGGATGCTCAATTCTGGGCTTAATTTCTTGCTCAATGATTGCATGTGGACATATGCACATGTATATCATAGGTCATAGATCATAGATATGAAAATGAAGAAAGAGGGAGATCCTCTTATAGTGCATTCAAAAATAGACTTACACTAGTTGACCATGGATCCAGAACCCCGATGGATGTGCCAAATAGAAACTAGGGCCTAATCTGGAATAAAAAATCAAGGGGTAAATTTGAACTTCAACCTCACACATGGGGGGTGCAGTCAAACTTCTACTCCATCCCTCAATAAAAATGCTTTCTTGTTATTGGAAGGCTTAATCGATAAGGTTTACAGGATCTAGAAGGTTAGTTGATTCTGACATTGGGAGAAAATTCCAAGACCATAAAAGGAAGGGGGAATTATTTAATTGGAGGAAAATAGGGGAGGATTCATATAAATAAGGTCCTACCTTGATTTTACACAAAATGGGGAGGATTAAGGAAGAATCAAGGACCCATATATTAATAAAGTGTACATTTAAGTGCAATATGAAGCCCAATCAAAGGAACCACACTAAAGAAGGCCCAAAATGACCCTAAATTGAAGATAAATCAAGTGGTTACTTTTTAGGATGATACATTTAGCCCCCACTTGTGAGATTATGAGGAAAGTTCATACTCACAATAAAGGAAGAGATGAAAGAGAGAAAAAGATGAGAGAGACGACTATCACGACAATAAGAGAAAACATCACTAAGATAAAGGACCTCAAGCCCCCAAACAAAGGATCTCAAATCAACATCTATGCATAAGGATACCAAACAAAAACAAAAACAAAGACAACAGACAAACACAAGAAACAAAAAGAGGGTTAGCACTAAAAGACCCCAAATTAATTAGTGAAGAGACCTCGATGAAAGATATCCCATCCACTAATATCATATCTGGGAGGCTATTGCAATAACATAAGAGCTCAAAAGGAAAAGGTAAAGAGTGACAAAAAAGATGATTCCAACTCCATAATATAGCTTACTGGAAAAACCATGAGAGAAAAGAGAGAGATACCATGAAACCATAAGCTAGAAAGCTAGATACGTAGTGCTAGGTGATTCATGGAAAGAGAGAAGAATTGAAAGCTAGAAAATTGTGTTTTTCTAGTAAAATCTACCTTAAGAGATAGAGATGTGCATGGAGTTGGATTTGAGAAAGATTGCACTCAGGGGTGGCTTAAAAAAAATTTGTGCTTGGGGGTGGCTTGAAACTTTTTTGCGCTTAAGGGTGGCTTAGGAGATTAGGCATGTGGAAAAGAATTTTCTTCCACAAGGATCTAAAAAGGGATATCATGCATGTGGAAAAACATTGTCTTCCACAAGAATATGAAACGATATCGGGCATGTGGAAAAGTATTGTCTTCCACAAGGATCTGAAAGGAGATTAGGCATGTCGAAAAACATTGTCTTTTATAAGGATCTATATGTGCATGTGTGTGTGGTTAGTCTAGGGATCATGTGCTAATCTACAAAGAGGGATGTGCATATGCCTCCTTCCTTATGGTGGAAACATAGATGCCATCATAAGGAAAGAGAAACAATGATACCTACTTCCATCAACATGTAGATATCCCTAGTTAACAATGTATGCCCTAAACATAGCCAAGAGTGATGACTCTCATGGGCTAAGGAAAACAAGTAATTATGGAAGGATATGTCACTTGTGGGAAGAGACCCTTGAAAGGAAGAGATCTTGTTAGAAATACATCTACCCTCAAGAAGATTTATTGAACAAAAATAACATCTTTGGGATAAAGAGAAGCAGGTGAACAAGAATGCTCCCATTTAGCCCAATATGGCTAGGTGAAATAGGGATTCTTGGTGAAGGATATAAAACTGTGAATCGCAGACTAAGAATATGTATTTATAAATAACATGGTGCAGAATTATAGAGAAAAGGCATCTCAGGTGCAGGCATGTCGATGGTGATTTGTGTAGCAGATGAAGATTGTTTCCATAACACTTGAGGAGGCATTAGACACACTCAGAGGAGATTTGGACTTTCAGAGGAAAGGCGTCTCATGTGCAGCACTGGAGGAGGCATTAGACACAGTTGGAGGAGATGTGGAGTTTTGGAGGAAATGTGTCTCATTGTGTATGGGAGCTGGGAACACTTATGTTGTGTAGACAACTTCAGGTTTTGAGGTCAGGAGATCCACTCATGTAGCTAGTTTAGTGTTTCTTGAGAAAGCAAGGAGGATTAGGTAAGGCGCTTCATAAAAGTCTCCAGAGGGTTTGGTTTAAAACCCTTGCAACTTCCACTCTTGTTCAGATTAATGTAATAAGGGGGGAATGTTGGAGATATTACATTATTTTAGTTTTAAAAAAACTGCGACTAGTCATTTCTGCAGTTAGTAGTTATGCAAACTACTTATGTTTGTTGTTGCAGTTAGTAACTTTCACTACATTTTTGTAGAGCCTATTTAAGGGCATTTTGTCCTACAAAATAAATCATTAAATACACTCTTTCTTCTCTGCATCTTTCATAGGAGATGTACAAGGGAAAAGGGAATTTTGGGTAGGAAACACATTTCTAGAGAACATAGGCTTGGGCTAGGAAACACCGCCTAACACAAAAATCTTCTACAAAATAAATATCCATGAAGCTTCTTTATATTACTTAGAACCAAAAGCTAGAAAAATATAATAAGAAGGCAAAAATAGAAACTAGATCAGCATAAATTAATGTGGAAATAAAGTTAGTCTAGGACAAAGAAGAGGAGCATGACATGTCTCTAGTGATCTGGTGAGGCTTTAAAGCTTTATAAAGATATTCTTACAGGTTTATGCATAATGGATTCGTATGAAATGTCTTTTAAGAAAATGCAATTAACTGTGCAAAGCCAAACTCAATTCCACAACCTCTTGGTGCAAATTTTAGTCAAATGAGTGGTATAATTCAAACTTAAAATTGCTTGAACAAATACTTTACAATTGAAAAGTAATGATTTTATGCTATTTTTTGTCTTGATATAATGACTTCATTGGCATTATGACTCTGTCACGTATTGTTGTAAATTGATAACTTTTTTAAGGCTTTACATAGCAACTTATAGACATGAAATGTTGGAACATTGTATAGATATCTACCAAAGCATAATAGAAAACAAATTTTCTTGAGATGATGCACTAGCAGACATGTATGTAAAATGTCCAAGAATTCACTAGGTAGGTGAATTGTTTGACAAAATGTATGCCAAAAACATTATTTTATGGAACTCATTGATTTGCTTCAGATGTTATAGTTGTAAGTGCACACTAGTAGACATGTACGTAAAATCTCCAAGAACTGTTATTAATTGAATGCAGAGGATAGACAAAATGGTGATCTTAATGAAGCCTTAAAGCTTTATATAGAAATTCTTCAAATACATCCATCAATTCTTACTCGAATGCATATTTTGGTCAGATGAGTGCCCTGATAGACAAATATGAAAAATGTGGAATCATACACAAGGCACAAAAACTGTTTGACAAAATGCCTCAAAGAAATATAATCTTAGGATATATATAAAAAGATAAATGTCACATAGCAATATGTTAAGGGCTTGTATAGTCAATGGGTTTGTTTTATGGAGACAATTTAAAAAATATATATACCCATTCAACATAAGAAAATGGGGATTACAAAAACTTAACATCATCTTCAACTTAACATCTGCTCTGCAACTTTCCGCTCACCTTCCCGCCCAGCTTGATTTTCAAACTATAGGTTCCCATGCCCGCCTCCTCGAGGGGAGATGCTTCCCCCCTGGCAGACCCATCTGCTAGACCTGATGGACCCTAGATCACGGTCACTATGCCAGGGTCAACGGGGGAATCTCAAAAAGAGTCTTCATCTGTTGATCCCCCGCTCTCCCCTAAACCTAACTGGAAAGGTGCTCTTGTTGGTGATGCCCAACAACCCTTGCAGGCCCTTTCAGTGGATTTTGTTCAGACTGAGGAAGGAGCAGAACTATCACTCCCTGACTCTGTGGTGAATCGCACGATGGCTGACTTTCAGATGGCTCTGGTGGGTCGATTCTTCAATTTTTGACCTACCATTGAAATGGTTAGAAAATGGGTTTCTAACTGGTGGAAGATCAAAGGATCGGCCCTGGTTTCGGCCATGCCAGGAGGGCTCTTCCTATTTAATTTTACCACTCTCGAGGACATGACCAATGTGCTATCAGGTTCATGGGTATATGGAAAGCATTTTTTAGCCCTTGCGAAGTGGAAACCCGGACTCAATCCGACGACGAACCTAACCAGATCGGCTCCTATTTGGGTCCACCTCCCAGGCCTCCCGCTCGAGTATTGGGATGAGCAGGTCTTCCGGTGGATCGGTGATTCCTTTGGTTCATTCATCACAGTAGATCAGGTGACAAGGTCTAAATCTAGGTTGGTGTTTGCTAGATTCTGTGTGAATGTCACTATGAATAAAATCCTGCCCAACTTTGTTATTTGAAATCTAAACTGGGTAGATGGACCCAAGCATTGGTGTATGAAAATGCTACCCTTTTTTGTTGTAAATGCGAATGCAGAGGCCACTCTAGTGATACCTGCAAGGCCACCAAGTCGGAAGAGAAATGACAGAACAAGGACAAAGGAATAGCAGAGGCCCTTCTCCTAGTTGAGAATGAGGAATCATTGGTGTCAAAGCCACCCCCGATGGCCATTGATACAGATTCTGATGTGCAGACACTTATGGCCATTGATATGGATTCTGATGTGTTGACACCTAAAGAAGGTGAGATAGGCTCCCCCCAGGAGCCGGGTGGTGGATGCTCTGGGTCTCCTCCAGACCCAATCTTGAGAGATTGGGTGTCCCAACCTGAGATGGCACCGGTTTTGGAACCTACTCTAACCTTGACGCCCCCCCTGAGGAGAGAAAGTTTAACTCTACTAGGGAGGAACAGCCTGATATTGTGGTAGCCCTTGAGTTGCATGACCCAATTCGAATGGCTAAGCACACCCCAAAGGTGGTAAAGAAAAGTGCCCTCAGCTCCACAGATGGTTCAGAGGATGAGGAGAGGGAATGGAAAACATAGAAAAAGACAACCAAAAATAAAAAGGTAGATGTGGGGGTGGATACACCAAGAGGAAGACCCTCAGAATGGGTAAGAAGATCGAAAGGGTCCACAAGGGAGGTTGCGGCAGGAAGGCAACAAACCCTGGAATCTAGCTTCAAAAGTAGGAGATGAATTGCCTCTCTTGGAATGTGAGGGGTTTGAACAACTCCCTTAAACAAATGGCTATCAAACATTACATTTTTTATCTCAAGCTGGAGGTTCTTCTCCTACAGGAAGTCAAGATGTTGGCTAGCACCTTTGCTACCCTAGCACCGCATCTTTGGTCGGGTGTCGCTTTCCTTTATTCTGAAGCTGCGGGTGCGTCTAGTGGTATTGCCACGCTCTGGAACCCAAATAGAATAACTGGTCAGTTGGTTACCTCATCCCCTAACTTCCTTGCTGTCACCTTTAGGAAGTTTGGTCTCGAATGGACCACCTTCAATATTTATGCTCCTAACACCCAGCACGCGCGAGCCTCTCTGTGGATTGAGCTGGGCCACCGACTTGATCAGGATGGCTCTGCAAACTTTTTGTTGGCTGGTGATTTTAACACCCCCCTTTACCTCTCTGAAAAGTGTGGTGGCCTCATGGATTACTCATATAGTATGGGGGAGCTGGCATATTTTATTGCTTCCACAGTTCTTCTTGATTTTACTCTGAAGGGGAACCCATTCACTTGGTCCAATAATAGGAAAGGTTCTCACCTCATCTAGGTGAGGATTGATCAGGTCCTAGCCACTTCCTCTTGGAACCTCTGCCTAAACTCCACCTTGTTGGCCCTCCCTAGAACTACCTCTGATCACAACCCCCTCCTTCTCTACTAGATTGACTCTCCTAAGGTCAGCCCGACGCCCTTTAGATTCAAAATTATTTAGTTCTCTCACCCCTCCTTTAGGGAGCAGGTGAAATTTTGGTGGAAGACTAATATTAGGGGTACCACTATGTTTAGAATTGCTCAAAAACTAGAAATTATCAGAAAGGAGGTCAAAGGGTGGAGCAAACACAACTTCGGTGACTTTCGCAAGGAGAAAACCGATCTCTCTAAAACCCTCATTTCCCTCCAGGCTCAACTTGCATTCGGAAGCTTCCTGCCTCAGATCCAGGGGGAGGAGGAGAGGACTAGACAAAAGTGGCAAGAAACCTTGAAAAGAGAAGAAATTTACTAGAAGCAAAGATCCAAAATTCAGTGGCTTGCTGAAGGGGACAAGAACACGACCTTCTTCCACAGGTCTCCTAGCATCCATAAAAAGAGAAATACCATCTCCTCTCTTCTGGATGAGGGTGGGAACAAAGTCAAGGAAAAGGATAAAATTAACCAGGTTGCGGTAAATTACTTTATGGACCTATACTCGAAAAGGGGTCCTGACTGCCCAGACAACGTCCAAAACCAGCTCCTAGATCACATCCAAAGTGCTATTACCCTAGGGGATAATGACTCATTAGCTGCAGTTGGTCTAAAACAAACCAAACTAAATAGTTTGATGTTAGTTGGTGATTTACCTCGGATGACTCAGCGTATCATCGAGGGAGAAATGAATACTATAGTCTAAATGTGCCAGGCTAGCTTATTTATTGTGAACCCCTCCTCGATCACGTGTTGGTGTATTCAAGTTATTTGTGTGATTATGAAAGGCAAAACTCAAATTCCCATAAAGTTCCATCATTACCTTTTGTTCATGTGGAGTGATCGATGTCAGTGTCAAAAGCTATTTTTGGCGATTAATGGTAGTAATGCTATTATTACTATTTATGTTACCCGGGGATCCGTTAGATTTGACAGTACAGAGCCCGTTCTCCAAAATTCTCAAAACCGGCAGGATATGTATAAGCTTTTTTTGAAATGGATTTGTAAAAGAGAGTGGTTTTATATGGCATGCAACAACAGTCGGCTCTTAGACCCCAAGGATATTCCGACGCTTGAAGAGTAGACCTTTGATATGGGGGGTAATGTTCTCCGTATCAAACCTTATAATATTGATGAAGCCTTTACTTTTGATCTGCTGGTCACCCATTATTGCAAGGAAACTGGAATTTGGGGTTTCATGGAACGCATGAAAGGTGGACATGACGAGACAATATCTAAATAGTTCATTTCCTCCTGGAACAACAGAAGTGTCTCAGTGGGAGGCATTCACTTTCAGCTCAATGAGGAGGTCATTACAGAGGCTACAGGGCTCTCTATGGTGGGAAGAAAGTACAAAAAGACTAGTCAGATTGCCGTTCCTACCAGCCTAAAACAAATTTTCAAAGATGGGGAGCTACCGATCAGGAAACAGGGGGGTTTCAATAGAGAAGAGATACCAGACTTCTGGCCAAAAATTTGTCTCATTATCATGAAGTATTTCATGCTTGAAAAAAGTAATATCCTTGATATCAAAAGAAACCCAGACAGAGCTATCCTCCACCAAGGTCTCCTCCTCTGTCTTTTCCAGTTTCACAAAGCCATATGCCCAGCACCCCAACCCCCTCTGATTATTTAGATGATGCCCCAGGAGAAGCCCTTTGAAAAAGTCAAAAAGACCACCAATTCCTCCTCCCAGTCCATCCGTATCACTCAAGGGCCTTTGAAGTTGGAGAAAAAAACCCATTAAAAAAGTATTAAGATTCCCACCTATAAGAAGGATGGCCAGGAGGATTCTTATGTTTCTGACTTCGTGGATTACATTGAAGGGAAAGGGGTTGATAGCACACCTGAGACGGATTACAAGCCCAAAAAATAGAAAATGATGGAAACCCAGGTCAATTTAGAGGTGGACCTAAGCGGTTCTGGCCGTAGGAGGTCTAATAGAATAGCCAAGGAATAATGCAAAATCAAGATGTTAGAAATGGCCTCCAAGGAGCTCTCCCTGATGAAAAATGTCTCCCACTCCACAAACTCCAGAAATGATTCCTCGGAAGGCTATATGAGCCTGACTGGTAATACTCCCCTGACCAACCCCCAGAGAGCTACGGTAACCCCCAAGAATCCC
>MU227996.1:283993-346763 GCA_018584345.1 Thuja plicata | reverse complement strand
ATATATATTAAAACTATTATATAGTAAACTTTTTAGAATAAATAATAGTTATATATTATAAATAATTGAATTTTTTAATGAAAATAATATGTTTAGATTATAAAATATAAAATATAACATTTCATAAATATACTATATTGTAAATTAAAAGACTAATTCCAAAATAAATTAAATGATATATAAATTATATATTACAAAACTATGTTAAAAACTATCTCAAAAAACAAATTTGGGAAGCCTCCGAAAAAAGGGGTCCTATAAAACCAAATCAATTCAACCAATCATAATTGAAAAAAGTAATTTATAGATTCATTATTCGCGCACAACCGAATGCAATAGTATATTGCCTATGGCAAGTACAATAATACATATTTAATTGTTCATTTTTAAATTTTTAACTTTTAACTTTTTAGCTAAATATAATCACTACATTATATTAGTAAAGTAATAAATATAATATTTTAATAGCTAAATATAAACAATAAATATAATATGTTTTTGATTAAGGGTAAAGCAGTTTTTGAAGGGAACAGTAACCCTTTACAAAATACTAAAGATAGACAATAAATATAATATGTTAATAGCTAAACATATATTTATATTTTTAATAATAGTTTATATATTCTATTTTTAAAAATAATTATATTATAACATATCTAATATATAATTAAATGATATAATGATATATTATATATATTTTAAAAGTTTTGTTCCTATTTAATTTATCATTACAAATGTATAATTTAAAGTGCAAGACATTTATGTATATAATTTCAAATTTAATTATATATATTTAAAAATTCATTATTATATACTAATGTATTTCTAAACTTTCAAATATAATTATATTTATTTAAAAACCTACTATTATATACTTATGTATTCAAAAAACTACTACAATCACATGAAAAAGTGGAAGGTATAGAAGCTTGATAGTGTCACATCCACCTATATAGATCTAAACATAAATTATATAGACATAGATCTTTATGAAAACAATGAGTGAGATTGAGAAAAAGAAAGCAAATTGAGAGAAATATTTAGGTTTTTTTTTAAATTTATGTTAGTCAAGTTAGTTTAGCAACCTATCAAGTATTGGAATTAGAGGGAAGGAAAAAGATTAAAAAAAAGATAGCATAGCATTCTGGCCTTTTATTAAAGAGCTGGGTCTTTCTTTTAAAAGGAAACATGCAAATCCAAGTGAATATCATTACTAGAATAAATACAATACTGAAATTTTGAATTTGAGGACATCACTAATGTTTGAGAAAAATAACTGACAAAATGTATTCCAAACAAAAATGCAACATGATAACCATTTTTACTTCACTATTGACTATTAGTGAAGAATGATACTTAGTTTGTCTTATTTATAATGATAAATAGAAGTGGCATACAATCAATAAGAAAATATATTATATTAAAAATAAATCTAACATTTATGTAATTTAAAATATAATGTGGAGTAATAAAATTATTTATGGTATATAATAATTGTTAAGTACATAAAATGTCACCCTAACTCAGGCATCAGGGTGCAGTGACATCTTACGGAAAAAATGGAAACCTTCCTGAGTTGTGGGTACCTCTGATTAGGAAGGAATCTCCGGACTGTAGGTCGGTTCATTTCAAAATTTGGTTTATCACCTAAAACTGACTTTCTTTTTGAGGAAAAGGGAAAAGGATAACTTGAAATTGAATAAAACTAAAAGGGGGGTGATACACCAAATTGATTTTCAGACTCAATCGGAATTCAAACAGGCTAAAAATATGACATGGAAAACTGAGATTTTGAAAATAGGGCACTCACTATTCAACATATAGGCTGACATAAATGCTTTATTACTAGGGTTCTCACCACAAACAATATATTCTCAACATACATACATTTTCTACAAATAGGTTATGTGAAAATAGCTGATAAGGAATTGAAGTAATTCACTGAATTTGCTATCAAAATAATTTACCACTGATTTGTGAAAATGCAGAATAGGATTGAATAACAACACTGAGAAAACATAATAGATTTCAATACATGCTTTTATTTCCTCAAAAAATTTGTGGCTAGATACATATCATGATGCAAAATATGCAAAGGAACAATAACATTCACTTTAGCACTATGTTGCAACAAAATCTGTACATCTCGTTACAAAATGTGTGCAAAAAATTAAAAGGGACTGATATGTCCACAAAAGAACTTCCTCCAAAAAATTCCAAACCCCTACCCATGGATAAGAAATCTAGATATATACCCAAAAATGGCAACTCCAAGCAAATCCGAAAATGGTCTGTTCCCGCATAATCACTCCTAAAATCATGGATAAAACCCTAAATCAGAGGCAAAATGTATGGCTTGATTCCTACCTCAATGAGATGCATAACTGGGGCATGATCTCTAAGTCCAAAAAAATCTATCTCAAATAATATCCTCTTGCAAGGAATAATTTTTTAAATAAATATTACATTGTTTATACCTTAGAGTCCAAAAGAAAAACCCTAACACTACCCCATATCTCATGCTCACATAAGATCAACATATAATATGTCATCAAATAAAAACTAAGGCACACAACATATGTCAAAACCCGACCCTATTACATTGTATAAATTCTAACATATGATGAAGATGTATCATATTCACGTCGAATCTTGGGTACATGCATTGTGGTACCACATTCAGGAATAGAAACCTGAGACTGACAGTCATCTGCAACTCACATTAAATGCGGTTTAGTTTCATTATCCTTCAGACTCCAAAATAAACTCAAGCCAAGTTTATACATTGGTTATGGCACCATTTTCTAGTCAGTTACAAAAACAATATGCAAAACCCTAACTGCTTGAGGACTCACTGTGAGAATGACGACATTCTGGAGTTTATTTTCTTGATGTATGGGATCTTCAGGTTGTAATAGAATTGGATTATGGGTTGCATGACATGGTTCTTGGCCATGATGACTGGCACTTCACTCTACCTTTGGATCTGGAGCTTGTGTTTGAACATGAAGCTCGGTTTATGAAGATAAGTACCACCTCTTCATTTTACTCTATTATAATATGTAACTGTTTCATACTGCTTATCATTTGCTTTGATTGTGGAAACGAATCTAGAGATAATTATGAAGAACTGTTGTTTTAATTCACTGTTTGTAATCTAAAGTTATACGCTTGCTCTCCATACTCTATCACTTTGAATCTGTAGCTTGAAAGCTTGAGCTATTACTATAGATCTGCTCTTTTGATACTGGAACTTTACATTTGTTTGTAATATGCACATGGGGAAGTTTTATTTGTACTGTCAACTCCTTAATTTTAGCATCGTTGCCCATTAACTATTTATTTTCTTGTCTCACTATTCCACTATTGCTCTCCATGGAAATGTCGGACAATTGCTTATCATAATGTCTGAAGCTATTATTTCATTTTGTTCTGTCGGGGTAATGGCAAGTGTGTGCATTTTCTGCTTAATGACTTGATCCAAGCACAAACTCTGTCTTAACTCCATACTTTGAGAAGGAAATAATGTTTGTGGGGTTCAAGAATGAGCACATGACACCCAAAAACATGACTGTATTCATGCATCTCTTGGCCCAAGAATCAAATGCTTTTTCTCTTTTCTTTACTCTTTTATAGCACTCTCATGTTTTTTCTTTGTTCCTGCATACTACTATTAGAAATTATACTTTCTTTTTCTCTTGTTCATTTGCAGTATATATGGCATTAACAGAGGTGAATCTGAACCCTTACTGCTATACTGGCAGCTCCATCATTTCTGAACTTGATCTTCTCTGTAGTACTCCTTCTTTCATTGATGTACCTACTGCATTTGCACAACACTCTGACTATGGTATAACAAGATTGGCATGCATTTCCTTTAACTATTTTATGAAATTCATTGCATAAGAACATTGTGGATTGTGCTATAAATGCATGATTATTGATCCACCAATCTTTGCAGCTATTTGTTATGAATTGCATGTCACCTTCTTTATGCATTTGATACTCTGCTATGAGCTCGTGGCATTCTTCTGACATAATGTTTGTTGTGAAGTTCGAACATGGACTCATGACCTTCACTATACTTTCCTTTGCTCTCTACTGTTGGTGAATTCATGATCCATCAATCTTTGCATCTTGAATGTACTTATGTTTCTTCTTCTTAATAATATCACCTGGAAGCTCAAAGATTAGTAAACATAATCAATTTGACATCTTTTATGTCTGAATATCATGTGTCATGAATAAATATTCATGCATGACTATTTTTTGGTTGATTGTGTTTATCAACTTGGAATTTTACTTTTGTTTTTTGAAAAAGGTTTCTAAAGCTGCCAAGAACTAAGTCCCTTTAATTTAGAATTCTAGTTTGTAAAACATACTTTCTTTACATAATGTAGGAAGATAACTGTGTGTGTTAATTAGTGCACCTATTATCTGCAACACGACACTTTAATAGATGATTATATTAGTGAAAAAGCATAAAAGAAAGGGTTTCAAACTAAACACTAAAATCAATCTATTACTTCCTGTCTAGGAGGAGTTTGAAGAATGCCATAATCATGCCCTCGGATTATGCACAAATTAGTGACATATACAACCTATGAATGGAAGATTTGAATAAAACTAAACTAAATAATTAAGAAACATGCATATTAGCTCTAAAACGTATGATAATAACAATGCATAATATTCAATCTAAGATGCAATATAGATTCACAAGTAGTCTAAAAAGCATAACAATGCTTTCAACTGTCAAAATTAAGGGCCATTTGAGCTCAAAAACTCATTCTATTTATAGAAGAAATGAGGAGAGAGAGAGGGAACAAGTTTCATTAATGGAGGTGTAAAAACCATTAATGAGGTGTAAGAGACATTACCGCCAAAGGCATTAATGAGACATGGTGAAAGGTATATAAATTAAATGCAAGCATTTAAGAGGCATGGTGAGGGTTTAAGAAGCATGGGTGATGGTTTAGAGTCAAGCTTGATAAAGTTGACTTTCTCAAGTGGGTGGATTCCAAATCACGGGATTAGGAATGTGACATCATTAGGAAGTGGGTTCGGATAGGATTAAGATTAGGATTAGGTTAGCATGGGGGGAATAGGTTAGGATGAGTTTGAACCCAGGGTTAAGGTGGTTGAGATAGGTTAGGCTAGGGTTAAGGGGAATATTAATGAAATGAATTATAATTAATATATTCATTCAAAAATAGGGAAATTAATTATTTAAGCTTTTTATTGCTTTAGATAATTAATTAGGACTATAGCCAATTAATTAGATTAATTTAGACTAGAAGATAGGATTTTCCAAGTGATTAGGTGTAATAGGGATTCCATTTAATTCCTTTTAAATTAATTACCTTAGCCAGGTATTGATTTGAATTGATTTGTAATGAATTGATTGGTTTTGATTGGCTAAGGTGATTAAGAAAATTCAGTGATTGAATCACTTAGGAGATTAAATCTATTTTGAATGAATTATGCCAGCCGATTGAAGAGTTGTCTGGACCTAATTGGGGGTATGATCACATTTAGGGAAAAATAGGGTCTATAGTCAGAGCAGACCAAATCCACGTGGTTACAGTTGCCCCTCTTTGAATAGATGGGCGAGCAATGCATTTGATTCAAAGAAAGTTTTTGATGTTTGACTTCAGAAAGTTTGAGAATTTCACTCACAATCGAACGAAATGCCTTATGAGATCAGTCTTACACTTGATTGAACTAAAATGATAGAATTGAATTTGAACTTGGTTGTCGTACAAAGGTCAATAAAAGATTCTAAAGATACCAATCCTGAACTTGGTTGTTGCACAAAGATTGATAATATTGATTCTAAACTTGGTTGTCATCCAAAGTCAGTATGAAGCTACCAGGAGCTTGGTAAGAATATTTTAGACTGAGGAAACACAAGATATATAGCTTATGAGAACCAAAGCTTTCTATCCAACAGTTCTGATTTAGTCAAGGAAACTGTCATGCCCCTAGTTGTTTGATAACGAAGTCATTTTTAATGTTGTTTCGAGCAAGAATTTGATTGAATATTGTGATCATGCCCCCTCAGGAACAAAATCGAAGGAAAGAAATAAAATCCCTCTATGCTGATAATGTATCACCTGCAGGGGTCGGTGAGGTCAAGAAAGAATGGATTAGAAGAAGTGAAGAAATGGGGGTGTGTTACGAGTAAACACACAGGTACCAAGTTAATTACATGAAAATGTGAGTGGTGGGAGTAATAAAATGATGTCGGACCAAGATTTATGATGAAATGTGTAATGTTGATGGATTTTTGAAATAGATGGAGCAATTCTGCATTTTCTGGAGCTGTCACAAAAAAATTTACTATACTGCGTAGAACGCCTTAGACACCTTTGATTTGGTTCCCAATTGATCAAAAAGAGAACAAAAATGGAGTTTCAGTTGTTGGGGAGGAGTTTTGGAACCCCTAAATAGCTCAAAAGACCAATATATATCTCAAAATTACCATTTTACTATTCATTTTCCCTTTTACCTATAATAAATTCTAGAGCTTTGTAGAGAAGATGGTGGTCCCGATCAGGAAGCATCATTTCAAGCTCAGCCGTCGACATCAGCGCCTGGCCGACTATGCACCCTCAGTAAGTACTCGTAAAACTACCTCGTGAATTTCATAATTTTAATTTTCATGCTTTCTGGTAGGTTTTAGAGCCATTTGAATTTTGGGTCAAATTCAGGATTCCAGATCGCACCCTGTTGAACTCGTGTCACATCCGGTTTTTCCCGGATCGCACCCAGTGGTCCCGGATTCCTACATCGCATCTGGTATTTCCTGGATCGCATCTGGTTTTCCCCATTTTTGTTAAGTTTAGAATATGAAATTAGGGTTATGTCGTACCCTACCTCTTAGGAGCGTACCCTATTTTTGGTGTCGTATTCAGGATTTCCAGGATCGCACCCAGCATTCCCCATCGTATCATGTTTTTCTAGGATCGCATCTGGGAAAAGAGATCGCACCCTGTATATCCAGGATTGCATCTTGTTTATAGACTTAGAATTTTCATTAATTGCGAACCATCTTCTTTCTGCGGACCTTGAATCACTTAGTTGATTATGTTCCTGCGTTTGTATTATAGATAGAGCACTGATTTGGCTATTTTTGTGTAAAATTGGTTGATTTTCAGGTAGTAGCATTTTGAGGGACATATCTAGGGCGTGTTCTTTCCTTGGTCCGACAATTGACATATGATGAGCAGGACGTAGTGGCCCGTGTAGGATTACGATCACTGGTTCTTTACCCGATATTGGGGTAAATCAAGGGTTGTTGACTGCTCTTGCTGAGAGATGGCACTCAGAGCACAACACATTCCATCTCTTGACCAAGGAGATGACAGTCACACCAGAGGACATGTGGTGTATACTATGAGTGCTAGTTATGGGCTGTGAGGTACGTTTTGAGGCAACTTTGGCCATTGCTATTGGTGGAGCGCATCATTTCTTCTAGGATGACACTTGCTTGGAGACACATTTCATGGGATTATATGTGTGATCACTATGATCATCTATCTGTATACTTGGAAAGACTGATTGGTGGCATCCTAATGCCAGATAGAGGACAACATGGATTCCTTGTAGGATGGTTGGATATTCTTGAGAAGATGGTCATCTTTAGATGGAGATTTGCATGGGCTAGCTATATTTTGACCCATATGTATTGGGAGCTTCACAAGATTGTTTATTAGTATGCCTGGAGCATGACTGTAGGGATCTTGATTCTGTAGATCTAGGTCTGGGAGCACATCCCAGTGAAACCACCCATTGTAGACAGGCAGCAAGCACCTCAGTAGCCTTATGTGTATATGTATGCAGGTTTGATTCAGTAGCCCCATCTCGGCAAGGTAGAGTATTAGCGGCGGATTTTTGACGATATGACAGACGTAGTATGGCATTTTTTCTTGGATTGTGAGGAGTGGGCCTCTAATGGTAGATAGGTTCAATTTTTCTTCTAGAGTAGGTATCTGATTGGACATACAAGATACATCATAGAGCGTTTCATACATACCCGTGTATTGAGATAGTTTGGTTGATGACAGGGAAGGAGTTAGGACATGACAGTATATGCTCGAATCCATGACGAGACACATTGTGGGGCGCCCAGCTGATGTATGACACTATGCATCAGGAGATTAGAGATATGGTTGGAGTTTATTGGGATCTTTGGCTTGATGTTGCAGATGCAGGCTGTTCAAATGGATATGTAGCAGAGATGCTTCAGCATCCATTCCCATGGTTTAGAGTTCCTGAGGAGGTCATTCCTCGCATTGAGGACCCTATAGATTATGATCCTAATGATCTCCCTGCCAAAGGTAGAGTAGGAGAATAGAGAGATAGGGGTATTGGGGGTAGGGATGGAGGATGAGATGGTAGATGTCCTCTTCTAGATGATGGCGATGATGGTGGAGATGACAGGGGTGGTGGAGCTATGAGTGGTATGGGAGAGGTAGCTAGTGGCATCAGAGAGGGTCAGTGCACCCGCTTCATATTTGTTGCTCCCAGGATGGATCTAGGGCCTTTACTTATAGGGAGTAGCAGAGACAATAGAGGCAGTAGCAGCAACAGTAGCCATAGGACAAATCACAGGATAGACCCTCAGGGCAGGATTCTGGTAGGGGTTTGGGCAGGGACGAAGATCCCTTATCTTAGTGTGAGTAGGGCGAGAGTAGCTCAGGGCGAGGATTACGGTATTAGATGACAAAATCACGACAACAGGTTCTTTATTGGAATATAGAGATGCGCAACTTGAGCGTCTTAGAGCAGAGCGAGATATGCAGGCTCATATTGTTGTTCACCAGGACCTGAGAGCCACCTATTATTATGCTCTTTATCATGCAGTGGTGCCAGAGGGGTAGAGAGCCGTATCTTTTTCATGATTAGCACAACAGTTAGAGGGGTCCATGCCACCCCCAGCAGTTCCATTTCTACCACCTCCTCCTCCTTCTCCAGATCAGGGAGAGGGGGGAGTTAGAGTTGATTTTGTACTTCGTCATATACTTTTGAGATCATATTATATAGTTGGATCCTTCTAATATCATTCTTTTTATGATGACACTTATACATGTATATTTGATTCATCCTGATACTCTGATACTCTTTGTGTAGACTTGTGCCATATTTTTGATCTGTGCCATGATTTGAGATATATATTTGATGCAGTTGTTTCTAATTCTGACATGTTTCATGCGTTCTCTTTTCTTTGATATATGTTGATGCACATGTGATTAGATTTATGTTGGTCTTATGATGAGTTAGTTTTGTAGATGATTACATCATTTATGCAGTTTTCAATTTATTACTGATATAAATATGTTTCAAACGATACTATGTGAATATGCAAATGTATGTTTTTGATTTTTTCTTATGCAAGTAACATGTATGGATGTATTTAGGATGTAGAAATAAATATAATGCATAAATGCTTTACTTTTTTATTTTTCTTCTATCTCATTTTATGGATGCAAAATGTATGCTATGGATGTGCAATGATATCAATATCAGTAATATAGAATTGATGTAATTAACTTGGATTTAAAAGAAAATTTAAATCATTTTAAGATCAAATTCCTTATGCTTTTGTTTCATTAAAAAATGAATCATGCAATCTCTAAATGTAGCTATATGCAGACTCTTAGGACTTGTCACTGATTTGTAGATATTGTATCTTTTTTATCATCATTGGGCTCTTTTCGAAATAGATACCACCTAATAGTACAACCATCACTAATATCCACTGTGAATACTAGTTTTGTTGGATGAAATGTTGGAAATAGACTTAGGCATCAAGACATAGAAGCCAAAATGACAAGCTAGTCACCTTCCTTTTACTATATCAGATTCTGCGTAAGGTAAGATATTGGACCCACAATGACCTTGAAAATTCATATCCTTGGGTAAATTATGCTTCTTATACCTTAGTGAGAATCTGAGTATTTTTAGAAAATAGACAAAGGAAATTGTTTCAACCTCACCGTAATTTACACATAACAAAAATTGAGATATATGCGGCTATCCACTCATGTTGGCAGCACTTACCATAAACATCTCAGTTAGGTGAAATTTATAGGTTCATTTGGAACAATCACCATATGCAGAAAAATAAGAAAAAATTATGCCCCCCATCCTTGCAACTCTTTGTCTTTACACAGACGTCGTGGAGTAACTCAAAAGACATAACAACCATCAATTGAGAATCAATCAAAGACAAACTCATAACTACTTATATGCCCCTATTTAAAACATCGTCAAAACATAAAAAGAGTTATAATCTATAAAGAAGAAAAATGGTGAAGAATTAAGGAGAGGGTTTGAATTGTTAATTGTTATTTGTGTTGATTTCCTTAACCCCACTTTACACTTACTTGAATTTTATTGATTGTATATTGCAATTGTGATTGTGATTAAGGGAAGATAAGATGCTCCTTTCTTTCACCCTCAAATACACAAATAGGAGATCCAATTTTGATCAACCCCAAAGGGTAAATACACAAATGAATCCACTATTTGGAAACATACCAAGAAAGGGGATCTTCAATTCTGTAATTTGATTGATTAATATGATTAATGACAGTAATTGAAAAGAATAGGAGAAAGTACCAACCTTACAAAATGGCAGATCAAAGATTGCTATTTTCTGAGATCTATAGACTGTTTCTGGAGATGCTAATAGTTGATACCGAACCAGAACACAGAGATGGACAAAACCCAGAAATCATTTTCTGTTTCGATGTCTTCTTATGAAAAAGGTCGACCCTATACCACTTTTGCCAACTCAATCTGCTCAACTCTGAAAGTGTCCCTGTCGCACAGTCCGAAAGAAATCCGAAAAGGGTATCTAGATCTAGCCTCAAATTTATAGTCCTAAACCTGTACCTGCAAGAAAAATGTTTGTTTTTTGGGGAAAAGGGGTTTGCCTTTGTCAAACCCCGATTTTGGAATTAACCTTAATATATGTAATTGAAGATTGCATAAAGAATAACAAAGCAAAACTTAAATTCACCTTGCTTGTAATGTCCTTGTGGCGGATTTGAATCCGGGGATCCACAAGTATGCTTCAAAACATGGAATGTAGAATGGAAGGATATCTTCAATCTCTTGCTTGTAGATCTCCAACACCAAGTCTTGAATGGATTCTTGAACTTGACAAGGGATTTGGAAGAAGATGGATGGAGAGATCACCAAAAGGGCACTTTTTTGGCTTGAATCCATCAATGGCCTCCAGTGGATCTGCTTCATGCAAATGGATACTTGAGAATGAGGGATGCTTGCTTCAAATCTTGCTTAATTTCTTGCTTGGACTTCACTTCATAAGGATGCTTGATGCTTGATTAGAAGACTTCAATTGCTTGATCGTGGTTCTTAATGCTTAGAGAAAATGAGAGAGAAAGCTCCCTTTTATATGAAACTAGGGCACAATCTTCTAAGGAGGCCTACATAGGATAATTAAATAATCATTTAAGCCTTTACCCCTAGGAGAGGACCTATATTAAATATAATTTAGGAATCAACCAATTTGGAACCCGAAATAACTGACCCGGAAGCGGGAATTAACTTTTTGTGAAGACCGACATCCCAGAAACCAAAAGTTCCCAGGATTTGGACCCTGGGACAGGGTTGAGGTCGGCCCTATCTTAGGACAAGGCCAAGGTCAACCCTTTCCTAGGAGGTCAACCTTGTCCCCAGATCCCAGGATCACAGGTCAGAGACCCAGAATGCAGAATTTAAGTCAGGAAATGGAGGTTAGAAAGGCAGGTCAAGGGAAAAGCCATGTCAAGATCAGGAACCCATTCAGAGGCCTTTGTCATGACCCAAAACCACTCACTCGGAAGGCTAAACTATTCTCCTATGGAAGTGATTCCATTTTCTGACTATACATAATCAAACCAAGATCAAACTGTGTTGAAGTAGTATTGAGAAATACTATTGATTCATTTGTCAAGCACAATAGATATTCATCAATCAAAAAGTGAAATTCAAGCAATATGTTTTCCATCTTTGTGTATAACCTTGGCTCTATGTGCAATCTAATGTAGGTCTTAGGAACACTTTTTTATGTTAGGGAAAAAGGTTGTGCCACCCTTGTTTCGTGAAAGTGTCATTTTTGGTGCAAGTATTGAGAAGCATCGTGTCACAAGACAAACTGTCCTATGACAACCTAGCAGACACAACCTAACATGCTAGCAATAGATGCCCCCAGTGCATAATGATTTGTTCCTAAGACAAAAATGTAGATAAATCCCAAGCAAGGATGGGATATTTGTAAGGAAACAAAGTCAGCCCATAGCACAGGTGCAATTGTGAAGGCCTAGTATCAACAATGTATTGATAGATAGAGCGCAGAATACAAGTGACACTTGATTGCTAGGTTTTCACCACTTGGAAAAACTTTTTATTCTTTTTGCTACTAAGATGCTTGTTTTACTAGGTTGTCATCAAGGCACTTTTCTCTTTTTCAATTTTTTGCTATTTTTTCTTTTTTAAATGTTTTTTTAGTATCAAGGCACTTGTTTGCTAGGTTTTCACCAAGGATACCTTTCTTCAAGACTTTTTCCATTGTTTTTGGATTTCTTCAGGATCAATTTTCTGATTTTTTGGTATTTTCTGAGTTTTCCATTGCACATGCTCTGCTATCCAAACATCAAGTGTAGAACCACTTCAAATGTAGAGTATTGATAGGATCCGGAAGGACGTCTCCCTTAGGTGTAGCTAGTTGATAGGCTCCAATCCCAAAAGTAGTAGTGATAACATAAGGTCACAATCAATTAGGTTCAAATTTTTCTTTCTGTTTACGGTTAGGATGATTTTTAGGATTCTCCTTTAGGACGATATCCCCCACTTGAAATTGTTGTGGTTTGACTTTTTTATTGTACCCTTTGGACATTCGTGCTTGGTACACCTTTAGATGATTGAATTCATGTTATTTGCACTCATCAAATAAGTCTAAAGAATTCACCCAATCAATACGGTATTGTTCATCAGTAACAAGACCTTGTAAAGATATCCACAAAGATGAGATTTCAACCTCAATAGGTAGTACTTCTTTAGTGACATAGACTAGGGAAAATGGAATGGCTCTAGTTGGTGTCTTGATGCTTGTTTTGTAGGCCCAAAGTGTCGAATTTAGTTATAAATGCTAGTCTATGCCAGACTTACTCACAGGTCTGTGTAGGATCTTGAGAATATTCTTGTTAGATGCCTCAGCCTGTCCATTACCTTGAGGAGCAATGTTGAGTAATGTGGAACTGTTCGCAAAGGTCATCAATGTCTTGGTTATTAAATTGGCCCCCATCGTCTATTACAATTAAAGAGGGTATCCCATATCTACAGATGATGTAGTTCAAGATGAACATAGCCACCTGTTTTCCAGTGGCTTTGATTAGCGGCATGGCTTCGATCCACTTTGTGAAATACTCACTGGCTGTAATGATGAACTTGTGCCCACTTGAAGAATTAGGATATATTTGTCCAACCAAGTCAAAGGCCCAATGCTGAAATGGCCAATGTGTGATAAACGGTATGAGTTCTTTGGCAGGAGCATGGATGAGATTTCCATGTGTTTGGCATTTATGACATGCTTTGGAAAATTGAATAGCACCTTTATCTATTGTAGGCCAGTAATAGCCAACTCTGAGCAGATTTTTTGCTAGTGAAAAGTCATTTGAAAGTGATCCACAGACAACTTCATGGACTTCCTTTAATGCGTGATCTGACTCTTCGTGTTCTAAACATCTAAGAAGTGTATCATCGAGACCTCATCTATATAATTTATTAGTTATGATAACATAACGCGATGTTGTCCTAATCAAGGCTCTTTTTTCGTTTCTGCATATATCATTGGGAATGGTTTGGTCAGTGAGGTAAGCAATGATATTAGCATATCGAGATTGGTTTGGGGTGTTTAAAGCACAGATTACTTGGTTTTCAGGGGTATCAAAGGTTGGATAGGGTAATTATTCCACCAAGAAGTCATAGCAGAATTGATGTTCCTCCAGTTGTAACATGGATGCTAGTGTAGCCATAGCATCTGCAGCTTTATTCTCTGTTCTAGGTATCTGCTGGAATGTGATGAAGAAAAAGTACCTTTTTAGGTCATCTACTAGTTTCTTGTAGGGCATCAACTTCTCATCTTTCATCTAATAATCTCCATTGACTTGATTGATAATTAGCTGGGAGTCACCATACACATGAAACTCTACAATTTTCCATTTCATAGCAAGTTTAAGACCGTTTACCAATGCCTCATATTCAGAAATGTTATTGGTGTATGGAAACATCAATTTGTAGGACTTTGGTATCTTTTATCCTTGAGGAGTTATGAATAGAAATCCTGCTCTAGAGCCTTGTTGTGTTAAAGAACCATCAAAGTACATCTTCCATGGATACTTGGTTAGATACATAATTGTTTCATCATGGAACTCAATTCTTAAAGGTTCATCATCTTGGAGTGGTGAATCAAGTAATTGATCTACGAGGACATGTCCTTTAATAGCCCTCCTGTCCACATACTCAATGTCAAATTTGCTCAGAATGACGACCCACTTTGCTAGATGTCCTCTTAATGTTGTTTTTCTTAGGAGGTACTTCAAAGGATCTATCTTTTTAATGAGCCTTACTGTATGTGATAGCATGTAATGCCTCAATTTTTGTGATGCAAAGACAACCGCTAAGAATGCTTTCTCAATAATATTGTAATTGAGTTCATAGGAGACTAGTGTTCTACTGATGTAGTAAATTTATCTTTCTTTCTTAGTTCCATCCTCTTATGCGAGCAATACTCCTAGTGATGTGGCTGTATCAAAAATATATAGGAGTAATGGCTTTCCATGAATGGGTGCCATAAGAGTAGGAGGAGTAGCCAGGTACTCTTTTAATTCTCTGAAGTTGGCCTCAGAATGTTCATCCCATTTGAAGGTGACCCCTTTATGTAGTAATTTGGTAAAGGGTTGCACTTTATCTGCAAGTTGTGACATGAACCTATTGATTGATTGGAATCTCCCTTGTAATGTCCTCATTTGACTAATGTTATGTGGAGGAGTCATTTCTAGTATAGCTTTGACTTTTGTTGGGTCTACCTCAATTCCTTTTTCTGAGACAATAAATCCTAGTACCTTTCCTGATTGGACCCCAAAGGCACATTTCTTGGGATTGAGCCTGAGTTGAAATTGCTCCATACGATCCAATATCTTCCTTAAGTCTTCAATATGATTACTTTTTTATTTTGGTTTAGATAAGGTGTCATCCACTTAATCCTCCCTATTTTTATGCATCATATCATGGAATATAGTGGTCATTTCTCTTTGATATGTAGCACCTGCATTATTTAACCCAAATGGCATAGATTTCTAGCAAAAGGTTCCCCATGCGCATGTAAATGTGATCTTCTCTTAATCTTCAGGAGCAATTTTAATCTAATTATAGCCTGAGAAACCATCCATTAATGAATACATTTGGTAGCCTGTTGTGAGGTCTATGGCCATATCAATATTAGGCAATGGGAAGTCATCCTTAGGACACGACTTGTTTAAGTCTCTAAAGTCTGTACATATCCTAATAGATTTATCTAATTTAGATACTGGGACCACATTAGAGATCCATCCTGCATAAGTGATGAATCTAATGAATCCATCTTTCAATAATTTCTCTAGCTCTACTTTTACTAGCAATGCAACATGAGGATGCATTTTTTTGAGTTTTTGTTTTACGAGTTTAATCCCAGGAACTATAGATAAATGGTGCATTATCAATTCAGGATTTAGTCCAGGCGTATCTGTGTATGACCATGCAAAGTTGATTTTATTCTCTTTTAGGAACTCAGTGAACTCTGTCTTCTCCTCATCTGACAAAGATTGTGCTAGGTGAACAATTTGAGGATCTTTAGTTGTACCCAAGTTAACTAGTTGTGTTGTTTCTATTAGAACCGAAGACCTTTCTTGAAAGTGCTCAGGGAGGATATCAAGAATCTCATCCTTTGGTGCCTCTGATAGGTTTTCACCATTAGATGCATCTTTTGTTTTTACTATTTTAGAATCTGACACTGTCACAACGTGGTTTTCAGTGTTAGTTCTCTTTTTCTTTTTATTTTTCAATGTTTGACTGAGAAACTTGATATCCTCCTATGACATGTTCACACTCATTGCATTGGTGGAAGAAGGGTAAGGTTCACAAACATTTAGATAAAAAGCCAAAGTGTATTCATTAGGGAATTCAAGGATAGGAGTAGCATCCATATTAGTCCAATCAATTAGGTTTGGGTTTATCAAAGACAAGGAGTCAGACTTTGGGAAGGATAGCATCATGTTAGAATCAAGACTATTAGCTGACATGACATGTCTAGTTAGATTAATCTCTTCGATGTTTAGATCAATAAGAGTTAGATCATCATTATCGAATTCATTGTTAGTTATACGCAGACCAAACTCTAGTGACTCTTCAGTGGAACTTTCATCTTCATCTTTCCGTAAAAGGAGGCTCCTCGCTTGTAGCCTTTGAATCTCTTCTAGGTCTAGGAGAATACTAGTTTCTTCATCAATGAGTGGGGGAAGGAATTCATCCTCTACTTCAGGAATATCAACACTATTAGGAGCGGTGTTAGAATGTTCTTTGTGTGTTGATGGAGCTATGAACATGTGAATTACATCTATTTCAATGTCCTTCATGGTGTTGTCTGAATTTTAGTCACCCATTTTTTTGGCATTATTAGAGTCATATGGTCATGTCAAGTCAGTTTGGTTATGTCTAGGTCTAAGTCTTCCCAAGGATAGGAAGTCTTTGCCGGGTTTCCCTGCCATTGCCTTCTTGCTTCATGCCGGGTGGGTTTCTTTCAAAGTCGCTTCATTCTGGGTAGGTTGTAGATCCCAACCCGGCAAAGATAATATGCTCTTATTGATGATCTTTTTCAGCAGATGGAATGATGTTTGGGAGTCATAAGTTTCAGACATTCAACAGAACCAGAGAAGATTCTTCATATGGATGATACATTGACAAGGCCGGCATTGAAATATTTAGATTTTACTTCATAAGACAGTGTTTAGAGGACCTCAAGACATTGTCCTAAAAGATTGAAGAATGAGAAATTAAAGGCGTGGACCGACCATTTGAAAGTATAACAGAGCCAAATATGCATTGATCCAGTGCATTTTCAAAAACGGTAACAGTGGATTTTCTCCATGGAATTAATACATGGATTGGTTCTCTGAACCTCAACGATCCCAATGAAAAAAATAGAACGCGATTTGGATTAAAGATAGCGGAGATCTTTCAAGGCAGAAAATTAAGTTTCAGATGCGCCATTGCGGAAATCGCACCTCATTGTGCATTTTCCACAAAATTGAATATTACAAGGTTGCGGGTTTCGCACCTGTTAGGTGCTTTTCCGCAAAAGTAATGAGTAATGTTATAAACAAGCCATAACAAAAGAAAGAATTTTCAATTATTATTAAAAGATTAAAGCACATGTTTTAAGTTATGAAAAGCCCCGTGTACCTAAACTTGACGGGCGGAAATACGCCCAGGTACTACTCCATTGCGGAAAATGCACTCATCAAGTGGATTTCTGCAAAGCTAAATGCTTCATAGCGGAGGCCGCACTCATCAAGTGGATTTCCACAAAGAAAGTGGAAAATGACCTCCCATGTTCATTTTCCACCAAGGAGAAGCACTTTTTGAGTTTTCCGCCAAGGAGAAGCTGATTCCGAATTTTCCGCCGGCCGATATATCCATGGTTTCAAAGTCTTTTAAGATTTTGATCACATGGGGCATTTTGAAATCATTCAAAGAGTAAATGATGTTTTGACTCCATGGCCCAATGGATTCAGCTTGATAATGTTGGTTGGAGATGAAGAGTTTCAGATTCTATAGTGACTATTCGAGTTCTCATATTCGAAAAGTTTTTCTCTTTGCATTCTGTCTCTTTGTATTCGAAGAAGAGGGAAGGTCATTGGCTCTTAGAAGCATGATTGTATGTAAACACTATAAATACTATGAAGGAAATCAATGTAAGGGTCGGCAAACTGGTTATTGAAGCATAAGTAATTCCATTTACAGAAGCTTTATTCCTTGTTTGTTGTTCCATTCTAGTTCATATCTGCATGTGAATAAACAGGACAATTATATATGAAGCTGCAATTATCTGTTGGATTCCATTTCATGTATGTGATTGAAGTGAAAGTAATTCTATTTACCCGTCATGTATGATTCTTCTCCTATTCACCTTGATTGCATCTGAATGGAAAGTACAATTGTATATGGAGCTATAATTTCTGCTTGAATTCCATTTCATGATTAGTAGTTGCAGTCTAAGCAATTCTATTTGCTGTCTGTATATGATTCTTCTTCTGTTCTCATTAGTAGAATATGCATTCTTAGAATAGATAGGTTTAGTTAGAAGGTAGTCTTTCTGATGATCTATAATTAGCATTCTATTGAAGGTTGTAGATTATCTCCACATTAACCTTGCCTGAATTGTTTGTGTCTACAAGCAATTTGGTTAAATCACACAAGGAATAAACCTGATGATCGATAAAAAGACACATTCATTGCATAAAAAACACAATCAGGGAGCTGTACCTATCAATTCAGAGGGCAGTGATAGAAGACTTACATTGACCCATTTGTTGGTGACATCCTTTTGTTCTCTCACCTTGGGTGCTAAAAAGAGTCAGAGATTACAAATCTAATGGGAGGACAAACTGTTAACCAACACATGGCAAAATATAGGAAATCCCACTCGTAATCATGTGAGTCAGTTACTTCATCATCAGACCTATTTAAGAATTCAGCAATAGTTACCTGGTGTACCCTATTAGCCACTTGTAGATCAAAGTGGGGTAAATCAAGGACATGTGAAACTGTGACTAACTGCCCCCGGTTAGGATGTAAATCCTATTGTTGAGGTGTGTCTTCAGTAATTGTTGTGACCAATGGTACTGCTGGATTGTCTTTTGTTGTTTCTTGTACCTCTTGAATAGAATTTTGTGCTAACAAAGGCTCGCAAAGATCTTGTGGTACTTCAAAGTTTGGTACATAGCGCTCTCCTTGATATTCAGGGTTCTCCATACCAACATGTAATAATATTTCATAGGACCATTGTTCTAGTTCTATTTCTTCTATTTCATCACTCCCTTTGTCAGAAACTGGACTATCACTTGAAGTAGGGTTTTAGTTTTCTTATTGAAACCTAGTCTTGTTTTATATTTACTATCCCTGAATTCCATGTGTACAGGTTCAATAATTCCCTTTCCTTTGTCACCTAAAGGTTATTTTCCTTTATATCCCATTTGTTTGAGGAGATCATATCCTTTTCCATACTTCTCCATGGATATTTATACATATTTTACCTCAGCTTCCATTGGTTCTCCCTTCTAAAGCAAGGCCAAGACTGCCTATTCTTCTATGTTATCTGTAGAGGTGGATGCCTTAACCATGCCAGTTGCTTTGTGGATTTTTGGCATTCAAGATGCAGCAGGTGTGAATGATGAGGAAGGTTTTCCATAGGATCTTGGTGATACTGGAAGTTCTGTTAATGACGGGGTCATGTCCAGCTTGTATTCTCCCATGCCTATTTCTTCAAGTTTTAAGGTCTTTCCAAAGCTTTTCATAACCATGTCTTTGGTAGTCTCAGGAACAATCTCATCCATAGCTTCCTTTTTATGCTGAATCATACTACCTGCCTTAATATTGTTGCAAGTATAATTGGCATCTACAGGAATTGTCACTTCCACCCCGTCATGTGGGAACTTGATACATTGGTGGAAGGTAGATGGTACAACTTGCATTTCATGGATCCATGGTCTCCCTAACACTATGTTGTAAGACAAGGGTAGATCCAGAACTTGACATATGACATTCCTTTCAACTGGCCCGACTCTGATGGGTAGAACAATAAGACCTTTAGAGGATCTTTCTTCCTTATCACAAGCTTTGATAGTGATTTTGCTTCTAGAATCAATGGTCTATTCTGAGAGACCTAGTTTCATGATTAGATTAAGGCTACAAATATTCAATCTCGCGCCTCCATCTATCAATACACGTCTAACACGGGATTTATGAATGAGGACTTCAATATGAAGGGGTTGATTATGTGGATGTGTCAATGATTTATCATCCTCTTCTGAAAAACATAGGTAATTTGGCAGTGAGATGTGATTAACCATTGCTTGGAATTTTTCTATATCAAGGTCCTTTGGCACATTTGCGGCATATAAGGCTTGTTCAAGAATTTCCATATGCACTGTGGAGATTTTAAGCAACTCAAAAATGGAAATTTGAGCAGAGGTTCATTGTAACTGATCCACCAAGTTATACTTTGCTGAAGGAATAGTAACTATTTGTTTTGTTGCTGCTAACTTGGGGATAGTGATAATGGGTACCTTGGAAGTTCCTATTGGTTTCAATGAGGAATTGGGTCCTTTGATCATGACTTGTGCTTAACTTTGGGTCACCACATTGGATTGTGAAGATGTGCCTTGAACACCTTTGATAGTGACCACATTAATTGATTCAGTTTTAATGTCTAGGATGTTGATCACATTATCATTTTTAGAGTAGGCGTAGTTCACTTCATTTCCTTTTCCTTTGGATGCTTCCCCTTTCTCGTAATTAGGTAACGACTTTTTAAATGTTGTATGATCTTCATTAGTGGTGTTTCCTTCCACTTTGATCTTTCCTCCTTCCATAAGGTCTTGGATATCATGTTTGAGTTTAAGACAGTTGTTAGTCTTGTGTCCTTTGTGCTTGTGAAAAAAAAAATGAATTGTCATCCCACCACCTTGGTTTCACTTTTGGTTCCCATGGTTTGGAATCTGGGATTGTGATAACTTTTTTGTCTAATAGTATCCTCAAAATAGTTTCAAGAGGCTCTCCTAAAGGAGTGAATGTTCTTTGAGGCTTGGAAGTCCATGGCCGACCTCTTTTATTCTCGTTGTTTGCTTTAGGTATGGAGGTTGTTACCTTGGCATCTATGCTCGCTTGCATGCTATTTGTTAGGTTGAAAACCTCAGGTTTAGGATTAACATTGGAGGCATCTACTACTCCATTATTGAGAACATTTTTGTTTTGTTTCCACTATTTTGGTTTGTTTTTGGAGTTGGTTGATTTGTTTTCACTTTAAAGAGTGATTTCTCCCTTTTTAACCATGACTTCTTCGATACAGATGGGATTTTTTATCATCCCGTCGAAGCTAGGGGAGTCTTACATTTGCAAACCATAGTTTAACTCAGGTACCAAGTTATTAACAAAGATTTCCATTTTCTTGGATTCAGGAATAACTCTTGAATACCGTGCTAAGATTTTCCTCCACCTTTGTAGAAAGTGTGTAAAGGATTTGCCAGTCTTTTTTTAGTGTTGCACAGATCAATCATAGTCACATCATGTTGTATATTATAGGAGTAATGTTGGATAAATCATTGAATTAAATCCTCAAAAGTATTTACCTTAGGTGTAAGTTTTGAGAACCACTCCATGGCATTACCTCCTAAGCTTCCTAGAAAGAGCCGCATGAGGTATGTAGTTCATGCATGTATTCTATGCTCAGAGCACAAAACTCTATTACATGGTCATGTGAGTCAGTCTCTCCTGTATATTTGTCATATTTCAGTCTTGCCATGTTGGGAGGAAATGGGACTATATTAATACTCTTATTGAAAGGAAATGGACAAATGGAGTCCAAAGAGTATTTTGTCTTTGGTTTAGCCTTCTCCAATTTGAGAGTTGCAAGCTCAGTTTGCATCAAGGTCAATTGTTTGGTGAGAATAGATATAGGAGTCGACACCTCCTTTTATTTTAGTTGTTCGACATCATAATCCTTAGGTAATTTTATGCCAGTGGATGCTAGATGGAGAAAGTATTTCTCTTTATCTTCGCTAATCATCTTTTCCAACGTCTTTTGGAATTTCTTGCTCTATTTAAGTTTATTGTATTCTTCTTTAGTGATGTCTTCCTCACTTCCTGAATCAAACAAAGGATGGTCAAAGTGTGGTTCTTCTTCCTCATTATTATCTTCTTATTTTTTGTTTTTATCATTATCGTATTCCTCAAAGGCCATACTTCATTCGTGAGTGGGTATTTCCATTTCTGGAGAGTCTAAATCGAATAGGGAACCACGAGATGTTTCTCCTTGCTGAAATTGTAGTGATCTTGGAGGTCCTTCTGATTCCTTAGAAGTGTACTTGTTGCGTCTTGTGTTAACCATGTATTTGTATCTCAACTTTGTCAAAGTCTCCCGATAGTGTCAAGTAGAGTCTCAAATAATTCAAACGAGTGTGTCTAGGTAGAGGTTTTGTTTGTGTTTTGGTGGAAGTAAATGATTCCAGCGTCAAAGGGTTAGAATGCCCTGATAGTGAGTTTGTAATCAAGTTTTTTTGAGAAGTAAATAGACCACACGTATTGAGACTGATTGCGAGAAATTGACAAGACATGCAAGGTGGACGTTTTGAAAAAGTGTTTTGACACAACAATAGGGAGACTAGAAAAGACAATAGGGACAGACTAAAGAGCCAAAAGGGTATCCAAATTCACTGAGGTTTTCTAAGAAAATAATATTTAAGTGCCCACTGTCCTAGATGCGAGCCCCTAGATGCGAGCCAGCAAATACAAGATGTGAGCCTTTGATGAGCCAGATGTGAGCTAAGAAATGTAGGATGCGCGCTTTCTTCCTAAATCCGACACAATGTTGACCAGATGTGATTCAAGATACCAGATATGATTCAAGATACCAGATACAAGTCAAGAAATACAGGATATGATTTTCTGATGTTTCTATCAGACTTTGTCAGTTTTGTAAAATGTGTTTTGGAAGTTCGTGAAGTTTTTTTGATTGTAGATTGCGTTATGAGGTGTTTCCGTGTGTGTAAAACACATGTTCTCCAAGGATTGAGTTTTTTTGTTTGTTTTGAATGATTTTATCTTTTTAGTGATCTTTCAGACACATCAAGTAGATCTGTATTGTTAGGGGAACAAATACATCCTTATGCCCTATTTTCTAGGTAGAAGATGAAAATCTTTACTCGTTGACCTAGGTACACACTCAAATGCTAATCAGAATATGGCCCTCACCAAGCACACAATGCCTCCATTCATGATTCCATATTAGCCAACTCCAAATGCAAGTGAGGGCACGATATGACGAGTGTCTTGGGGCAATTACTTTTTTCCTTGCACAAGTATTATCACCCTTTCAGAGATGAATCAGGTAGTTTAGACTAGAAAGTTTGTTGTTTATGATGGGAAAATCCATTCGAAACCATCTCCCATAGAATTGCACAAGGAAAAATTGAGGTGTATAGCCCTATGAGTACTCGAATATGTGTAGTTTCACAAGCAATATTCAAGTGGATCCGCTCTACACATACCCAAGCATCTTCAAAGAATGATGTCAAAATTCTGAGAACAAAAGCGATTCCATCTTCCAAGGCTTTAGCCTATGAGGAAGTAATTATTTATAGTGAGTTGGAAGGGTTGGCGTAAAACTTGTCCTCACTTGGGTCATTCCTGAGAGATTTTTTCCTCAATCGGTAGGCCATCTACTGTTAAATAAGCATACAAAGGATTGACGAGCATAGGATTTCTAGATTTCTGATTCTTTGAAAGAAGAAGAGCATACTCTCCTAGTCCATGTTGTTTTCTCCCAAAACACTTCAATCAAATGTTTATTCCCTCAAGCTATTTGAGATCGATTTAGATATTCCTAATTTATGAAAACATAGTGCGTGAAAGCAAAGTTTGATTGTTTAGTTTCCCCAAAATTAGGTGATTTGCTTGTTCAATTACTATTTTCCAAAATTTAGACAATGAAGTTGTTCAATTATCCAACAAAATTTAATGCTTTGTTTTGTTCAATTACTTTTCCAAAATGAAGTTAAACAATGAGTTTGTTTGCCTTGTTCAATTACTCCATTTTCTTTTCAAGTTTTAAATAAATGATTGATTTTTTGATTTTCCTTTAAAAGAAAAGAGCATACTTATCTAATTGATTTAACAAATGCGAAGAAAATGTGTTGTTAGTTTGAAAGACAAAAATGAAACGGAGGTCAAGATAAGGGGATGGAAACTTGAAAAACCACAAGTCAGTATTCTTTTTCCTTCTCTTTCATCTCTGATAGCATTCTACAAACACAAGCTAGGCTGTTCAAAATATCAAAACCACAACTGATCAAAATGTTAGAGGTTAGGCAATGGAGTATGCAAAGTTTTTAACCATATACGAGCCTAGAAATCCAGGATGTGATGCAATATACTAGATACGAGCTTCTCTTACCAGATAAGACAAAGTGTGACTAGATGCAAGCCTATACAAAAAATGAGCCAGTAATTCTAGGAGGTAACTTCTAAAATATAGGATGTGAGCCTAGATTCTGCGATGTGATGATTCCTCCCAGATACAAGCTTTTATGACCAAAAATGACTCTGTTCTTGAAAAATGGGAAGACAAATTAGTGAAAAATGGATGTAAAATGAGGCAAAGTCAGAAATCATGCCCCACAATGGGCGCCAGAAATGTGTGTGTTAATTAGTGCACCTGTTATCTACAACATGACACTTAAATAGATAATTATACTAGTGAAAAAGCATAAAATCAAGGGTTTAAAACTAAACACTAAAACCGATCTATTTCTTACTATCTCAGAGGAGTTTGAAGAATTCCATAATCATGCCCTCAGATTATGCACAAATCAGTGACATATAAAACGTAAGAATGGAAGGTTTGAATGAAAAACTAATCTAAATGATTAAGAAACATGCATATTAGCTCTAAAAAGTATGATAATAACAATGCATAATATTCAATCTAAGATGTAATATGGATGATCTGAATTATGAATCAAATTACAATACCTGGTGTGATACCTACGGTATTGTCAATTTCAATATAAAAACCAGAAGACTAACAACAAAATTGCAAGCCAAAAGGTGATCCATTCTATTCAAAATTTGAGTTTATACAAATATGATGGATCCCAAGGGTCACTAGAATACCTCAAAAATGAAATGAAGAGTCACCATAATGTTTATTACAAATAAACTTATTAAAACTACTAAAAATTTCAAAAAACTAAATAAAAATTTAGACCTACGAGGATAAGGCATAACTTTCAAGTCCTAGGTCTGATTTGCAAACCATTTACTTTGTTGGAAAGGTAATCACTTCAACGCACAAGATCTACCCAGAAATGCCCTGAAGACCTTCAAAAATGTAGTTTACTGAGACATACAAAATACTGAAAAAAATACATTTTAGTATTTCCCAATTCCATCCTGATCAGTCCTCCCCCCTTGAGAGGCAATGGGCCCCATTGCACTAACCTGCTGCAACAAATGAGGAAATTGTGCTTCAATTTGTTCCTTAGTTAACCACTTGCCTTGATGAGGATGTTGACCAGCTCGAACCACCCGATAAAGAGGAATGTTCTGATTTCTCAAAGTCTTTAAAATGACTTTAGTAACATGGTCACACTGGACTGGAATAGTAGTAGATAATTTAGCAGCTTGAATGTGTTCAGTAGCTTGGGAAATGTCCAACAAAGGAGGAAAATAGAGTCTCAACAATTCCACATTGAAAACTAGATGCAGGCCCAAGAAGGATGGAAAATTAAGTTCAAAAGAATTCTCCCCTACTTGCTTCACAATAGTATATGGGCCATAGCGAAGAGGACGAAGCTTCCTGTTTGGTCCGTGAAGGCGCTCTTTCTAAAGATGTAACCATACCTTGTCACCAACCTCAAAGTGATGAGGAGTTCTATGTTTATCATGCATTTCCTTATACTTCTGATTACTCTGCTCCAAAATCTCATGAACTTGCTGCTATAGGTGTCTAATGTTATCAATGAATTTTTTTTCTTTATCTACCTCCTTGTCAGTATTCAATAAAGTATCAGATTGCAAAACTGGCAATGCTACATCCATAGGTGTGAATGGTTGATACCCAAGACAAACCTCAAATGGACTATGCCCTGTAGTACTATGGAGTGCACGGTTGTAACTCTGTTGCACGTAGGGTAAGCTTTCATCCCATGTGCGAGGATGTTTTGAATGATACATCTATAGGATATGAATGATCATTCGATTCACCACTTCTATCTGCCCATCTATTTGGGGATGGAATATTGTGGACTTTGTCAACTTTGTGTCCATTTTAGCCCATAGTGTAGACCAAAATTTGTTGATGAACCTGCTATCCCTATCAAAAATTATGCTTTTGGGAAAACCAAAATGAACCCAAACATGTTCAAAAAATAACTTGGCAGTCTCTTCTGCAAAAATCATCTTTTTACATGCTACCAATATAGCCATTTTAGAAAACCTATCTACCACAACAAACACACAATCATGCCCCCACATGTTATTTGGAAGCCCAGACATAAAATCCATTGAAATAGACTGCCATGGCTTAGTAGGAATAGGTAATGGTAAGTATAGACCCAACTTACATTTTGCGGGCTTTGCAATCGCACAGGCTACACAAGCTTGTATATATGAAATTATATCTTGCTTCATTTTTGGCCAATAGAAATTCTTTTGAAGGATAGAAGTAGTCTTACCAATACCAAAATGTCCTGCAATACGGCTGTACTGAGCTTCCCATATCATTTTATTTTGTTCCTCAGTGGGTACACATATATGACCAACATGGCAGAGCAACCCATCTTGCAAGTGAAAATCAAAGACACACTTTCCTCCTACCAAATTACTATAGATGTTAGCAAAATCAGGGTCAATACCATATAGTTGTTCCCATGTGGATGATTGATAACCACATGAATCCAGCACCATTGTCAAACCTACAACTGGAGGCCTACTCAAACAATCTTCCACTTTGTTACTACTTCCTTTTTTATGATGAATGTTGAGGTGAAATTGTTGTAGATAAGCTGACCACCTTTAATGTCTGACATTATGCAACTTCCCTTGTGTTTGCAAGAATTGAAGAGGTTTATGATCTGTATGTATAATAGTTTCCTTTCCTAGTATATAATGTTTCCATTGTTTGCAGGCCTGAATAATAGCATACAAATCCTTGTCATAGGTGGGGTACCTATGTACTATATCAGAAAAATTATCACTGTAATAGGAAATAGGATGCCCATGTTGCATGAGTACTGCACCAAGATCATAATCAGATGCATCAATTTCTATCTCAAATGATTGTTGCAGATCTGGGAGAACCAATACTGGCGTTGAACATAATATTTTCTTTAACTCTTCAAATGCTTGTTTCTTTGCCTCTTTCCACTAAAATTTTTCTTGTGCTCCACCCCTTAGTGATTGATTGAGAGGCCATGATATATGTGAGAAACCAAAAACAACTCTATGATAGAAGTTGGCTAAGCCCAAGAAGCTACAAAGCTCTGTGAAAGTTTCAAGAGATGGCCAATCTCTAATTATTTGAATCTTTACTGGGTCAACATGAACACCCTTAGTATCAATGATATACCCTAAGTATTGAATACTCTGAATACCAAAAGAGCACTTCTCAATTTTGGCATAAAGTTTATGTTTTTGCAGGGTTGAAAGCACTTGTTCAACATGCTGCAATTCCTTAGACCAAGTCTTGCTAAAGATGAGTATGTCATCTAAATAAACAACCACAAAAGAATCAATGAATGGTCTAAGAACATCATTCATCAGCCTCATAAATATTGTTGGGGCATTTGTTAAGCCAAAAGGCATAACCAACCATTCAAACAAACCTTCCTTAGATTTAAATGTAGTCTTCCACACATCTGCTGGATCAATTGGTACTTGGTGATATCTAGATTTCAAGTAAATTTTTATAAAGAACTTAGCTCCCCTAAGCTGGTCCAACAAATCATCAATTCGAGGGATTGGATATCTATTTTTCATACTAATTTATTTCAATGCCCTATAATCAATACAAAGTCTCCATGTCCCATCTTTCTTTTTAGCAAGGACAATTGGACTGCCACAAGGTGAAGCACTTGGATGAATATGTCCTTTCTGAATCAACTCTTGAATTTGTCTCTTGATTTCATCATTTTCCAAAACTGACCTTCTATATATTGGCTCTTGTGGTAGTGGTGTGCCTGGGATTAAATCAATAGAGTGCTTGACTTGACAGTGTCTTGTCACTTTCAAATTTAATATTTTGACTATCTCCCTAGATATCAAATTCTTTTGGCTCCCACTATCAACCATAAAATGTAGAGGCTTTCCATCAACCCACATCTGTGAATGAAAAAGTCTCTCTTCATCTTCACGATGCATTACTTTAGCAGTTGCAACAATGGCATATGGGTCTGCTTCTATGATAGAATCATTCTCCTTTTTCTTGGAAGGATCTATTGGTTATGATTCAGATTCAGCTTCCTCTCCTCGTATTTCTGTCATGAGATTTTTGATACTTTGACAATCCTTTGTATTATGGGTTGGGGACTTATGCATCTCACACGACATGCCTATATTTTCCTGTGTCTTTTTTGCATCCCACCATGTGTTCTTGGCTGAGTTTGAGTGAGGTTCCTTGGTCATCTCTTTTCCCACAGATTTATTGTCACCTTCAACCTTTGGCTTATTATTTGCAAAGTAGTCTCTCTTCCCTTTCTGCTTGAATTTCTCTTCAATTTTTGTAGCATATTTATAGGCAGTTTCCAATGTCTCAATATTCAAAAATTTCATCTCTGTTTGAATATACTTGTGAAGTCCACTACGATATTTCAAAATTTGATGCTTCTCTGAATTCTGAATACCAAGTTTTGCTGAAAGTGAATGGAATGTGTTCGTGTAATCTTGCACAGATTGATCCCTCTTCTGTCAAAGCAACTGCCATTCTATTTATTTATGTTCATATACATCCTCATGAAAGTATGCTTCTTTTATGTATTCCACAAATTCTCCCCATGTGGGCTTGTTATCAAGAGATACTTCCAAGCCATTTTCATTAGATAATTCCCATTCTTTATTTGTTAATTTGGCTTCCCAGACACATTTCTCATGGGTTTCAGCTTTGAGGAGAGCAAATGTTATTTTTTCTGCATCTGATAAATTATTTACAGAAAAGTATCTATCCAATTTTGATATCCAGTTATAAATAGCTTTAGCATCAACTTTTCCTTCAAAATTTGGGATGTCAAAATTTACCTTCACTTTGAAAGGGGTATTTCCATGAAACATTGTTCTTGATCATGAGGGTTGTTGATTCTATAGAGGGAGTGAAAATTGACTCATCATCTCCTCTCATTGCTTATTTAAAGCCTCTTCCACCAACTACTTAATTTTATTGTCTGCCATCTTTGATTGTGTGTGCCTCAAAGGTGGATATTGTGTCAAATCTTGTGTGTCAAATGTTGTGTATCCAGTCCTAATCTTTGGTAGGAGAACCTTGTGTAAATTGGCATAAAGGAGCGTTCCCACTCTGATACCACTGATTTGAATTATGAATCATATTACAATACCTGGTGTGATACCTGCGGTATTGTCAATTTCAATATAAAAACCAGAAGACTAACAACATAATTGCAAGCCAAAAAGTGATCCATTCTATTCAAAATTTGAGTTTATACAAATATTCTAGATCCCAAGGGTCACTAGAATAGCTTAGAAATGAAATGAAGAGTCACCATAATGTTTATTAAAAATAAACTTATTAAAACTACCAAAAATTTCAAAAAAACTAAATAAAAATTTAGGCCTACTTGGAGAAGGCATAACTTTCAAGTCCTAGGTCTGATTTGCGAACCGTTTACTTCGTTGGAAAGGAAATCAAAATTTGTAGACCCAAAATCTAAATTATACCTTCGGTTCAATGCACAAGATCTGTCCAGAAATGCCTCGAAGACCTGCAAAAATGCAGTTTACTAATACATACAAAATACTAAAAAAAATAGATTTCAGTATTTCCCAATTCCATCCTGATCAATGGATTCACAAGTAATCTATACAACATAACAATTCTTTTGACTATCAAAATTAAGGGTCATTTGAGCTCAAAAACTCATTCTATTTATAGAAGAAATGAAGAGAGAGAGAGGGGACAAGGTTCATTAATGGAGGTGTAAAAACCATTAATGAGGTGCAAGAGACATTAATGCCAAAGGCATTAATGAGGCATGGTGGAAGGAATATGCATTAAATGCAAGCATTTAAGAGGCATGGTGAGGGTTTAAGAAGCATGGGTGAGGGTTTAGAGTCAAGCTTGAGAAAGTTGACTTTATCAAGTGGGCTGGATTCCTAATCACAGGATAAGGAATGTGACATCATTAAGAAGTGGGTTAGGATAGTATTAACCTAGGGTTAAGGTGGTTGTGATAGGTTAGGCTAGGGTTAAGGGGAATATTAATGAAATGAATTATAATTAATATATTCATTCAAAAATAGGGAAATTAATTATTTAAGCTTTTTATTTCTTTAGATAATAAATTAGGACTATAGCCAATTAATTAGATTAATTTAGACTAGAATATAGGCTTTTGCAAGTGATTAGGTGTAATAGGGATTCCATTTAATTCCTTTTAAATTAATTACCTTAGCTAGGTATTGATTTGTATTGAATTGCTTGGTTTTTATTGGCTAAGGTGATTAATAAAATTTAGTGATTGAATCACTTAGGAGATTAAATATGTTTTGAATGAATTATGCCAGCCGATTGAAGAGATGTCTAGACATAATTGGGGGTATGATCACATTTAGGGAAAAATAGGGTCTATAGTTAGAGCATACCAAATCCAGGTGGTTACCATAACCATATATAGTAAAAGGTGTCATAGAGATGTGTCCCTTTGATACTGCTATTCAGTTTGTGTAGATGCATATTTTTCCCTTGCATTCATTTTGTTGGAAAATGTGCAACTCTAAAAGTATGATTGTTGTATGACATTTTTAGGTTTTCATGCATTGCTTAGATCCAAGTTGGAAGCAATGCATGAAAACCTGAAAACATCATACAACAATCATACTTTTAGAGTTGCACATTTTCCAACAACATGAATGCAAGGGAAAAATATGCATCTACACAAACTGAATAGCAGTATCAAAGGGACATATCTCTATGAAACCTTTTACTATATATGGTTATCTTATCAGAATAGGATTTCATTTCACAATGATGCAGGACACAGGACACAATGAAGACTCAGGATGCGAGACACATGAGACAGATGTTGATTAGATGAAGACTTAAGAAGATGCAGACAATAGACCTGATGATGCAAAAGATACCTAACGGAAATGCATGTACTCCTATTCCTCATATCTCTATCATGCTTTCATTTTCGCATATGTTCCTCTAAGTTACAATGTGAAAAATGTAACATGAAAAGAACATTCCTTACCACATTCAGTTTGACTGCACAATGTAATGATCAAGTATGAATTGTAAATTTGAATAATGATCAATACTTAGAGTACAATAAATCTGATAACATGAATGCAATCAAAATTTATTTTTCATCTACATTAACTTGAATACTAGTGTTAGGGAATGTACCTTTATGCAATCTTCTATTGTTATTTTGTTATCTTCCTGCATACACAAAATTAGGATAACAATTCTAGCAACTTTTTTTGGATGGCTGCATGCTAGACATGAAACTGTGAACCTTATTCATTGGGCAATGAAGTCAAAAACTAGAATAGACCATATGTAACCTTTATTGAAATGAAAATGTACCTAAACTAAAGACTCGTGCAACAAAACAAATGACTTTTTACCTGAAGGCACTTTATTGAGATTTCCATCTATTGACCTAGTGCTTGACAACACTTATTGAAATAAAACCTCTACTTGAAAAGCATTAATCCTTAAAGAAAAGCTTGAGGAAAATCCCATTTACCGGGTGTTGGTGAATAGATTTGTCTTCCTCTTTTTAAATGAAAATGGATAAAGACTCTATGTTTTTGAAGACAGACGTTTCATCAACAGTTGGGTAAGCATGAGAAATTGCTTCCCTCTAAATTTCTAAGGTTCAGCTTCCTTGTGAGATATTCAATGAATTATCGACATAAAAGTAAATTCATACACCTTTAACCAGAAAGTGTAGAAGGACCATTCAAATACTCTTGGGTATTGAGGCAATTTATAGAATCAACTAATAATTGAGATAACAACGAAGTAAACTGAGATCTACTAATTACTTCTAAAACAGACAACCTATGAAATAACTCAAGAAAGACAAGCTATAAAGAAACTGGAAGTGACTGAATATAAATAACATATGCGCAGATTTAAATGTACCAACTCTCAAAGTAATCAATACATTCCAGATTTTGATTCAAAGATCTAAACCATACCATGCATCTGTATATTCATATATTAATTGGATCAAAGTCTAATAAAAAATCAGTCACCAGCTGTTTCAGAAATTAAAGAAAAGCCTATGCTAACTATCTACTTCCAAAAAGAAGCTATCTATTTTCTACCTCAATTTTCTAACCCTTTTTCTATTCAAAGCTCCCCTATTAATGGTTTCACATCCAAGAGAGCCTCCAGAAAAACCCGGCCTCTCGGACACCAAAAGAAAAACCGTTTAAAACCAGTTACATAAATAGAAATAGAGTTTCAAAACACGCGCCATTTAAAACATAAAGCAAGGGAAATGTTGTCCCAAAAATTACTAACTCCTTTTGGGGCCTTCTGACGTAGCAGTTTGTATGAGCTTCCAGGATCGAAACACATTCATTAACTCTTGGGCTGGTTGGGAATGCAGGCTCTTCAGGCCTATCAGCTTCACCTGAGTTGCATTCTTTTCCCACCTTAACTCCCTAATTCTCTCCGTCTGCTTCGGCAACTGACCTCTGTTTAGCAGCAACATAGATTCCAAATTTGCAATTTTGGTGAAATGCTAAACTGTAGGCGCTTCATCTTCCTTGAGAGCATTCATGGTGTCTATGAAGACTTTGACCATGGCATCCGCATCCTTGTTACCTTCATCAATTCACAAAATACTTGAGGGATTCACTATCTTGATGTCTTTAAGGGCATCCACATGCATATTCAACACCTCCTTTTCTATTGCTTTGGCTTGAGAGATCACAGCTTTAAACATTGTATTTTTCCATCCGAAGTTCTGCTTCAGGATGAACAGCATACAAGGATCTACCAGTTTCATCAGATTCTCAACTAAGAACTGAGTCACACCATATTTTTCTATTTCTTGAACCTGTATGACAATCACTGCGCATTTTGCTTCCTCCATTTCCTAGCTTGGAACTAGGGTTTGAACCTCACCAAGTAATGTTTCTCCATCTAAGAAAGTAGATATAAACTTGCAGATGAAAGCACTCCCTTCAGTGATAACATTGTTTACCCAAGACTTCATGACCTTCATCAAAACCTTCCCCTGTTGTATTTGTTTCACTAGCTTTTGGTTTTCAATTGAATTTGGGTCAAAATCTTGTGAAGACTGGGCCAGTGGCAGAACTCCATCATCAGCAAGTGAGGAAAGAAACTCAGCCATGGTAGAAACCAATTGTTTCAATTTACGTTTCTCCCTTCCATCCTTTTGCGACTGCCCAAGCATATCATTAGTTGAGAATTTAAATAGTTGATCCCTAGAATCCCTGTTTAGAACACCAAGTTCCATCTTCGTAATTTTGAAGTCTTCGGCCTCTGGTTCCTGAATTCCCTCTTTAGGCTTGAAAGTGGCTATTTCTATAGTCACCTTTCCAGTAGATGGATCGGTAGATAGCCTAGCATCACTCTTCACTCTTTTTTCTTTGGGGGTCTGAGTAGCATATTTAGTAACAATCTCCTTCACAGGAAGTAAAATGGGTTTGTAACTCTTCCTCTTATTACCCGATTCAGTTAGCCAAGGAGGGACTGAACCGGTGACTATCTGATTGTCAAGAGTTTTTGCAGGAGTATTCTCAGCCTGGGGTACCTCTGTATTCATGATAGAATTCTCTTGTCCTTTTACTTGTTGATCCAGAGAAAATAAAATATCATCTTCATTAACCTCAACATCCAAGTAGTCGAGTCCTAAAGCTGCCATCTGAGAATGCTTCTCTGATCTTGTTCTCGGTCTCGATCTTAGTGCAATCAGGTGCCTACTGGAAACCACCTTTTTCTTGGGAGACATAATTCTACCTGCATTTGGAGCCATAGGAAATACATTAGATGGGGCATGTTTCACATTTATTAAGGCTACTCTTGCACTATGCTTTTCAAGAGGGGGGTTCTCAGCTCCTTCCTTCTTCCTCTCTAGTAACCATCTTTCCGTGACCTCAAAAATAATTTGGGCCCTTAGCTTTATATCATCTTCTTCTCTCTTGTTCCAATCTATGTTCAGGGGAACTCTCACATCCACATTGTTAGCCTCTGAACTTGTGGTTTCGGAACTATCCTCCTCCACATCCTCGATATCAAAATTCAACTGCAACATTTTGATTTGTGAAATTACAAGTCTGGAATGATCTCGTCTCCAGATTGCCTCCTCATCGCCGAGATCTTCCCATAGGTCTTCCAGGTGCAAGCTGGGTGAAGGATAATTACTTAGGCTTAGAACTTGCCTAGCGAAGCCCTTATTGTCAAAACCCCTTCTTAACTTATAAAATTGCAAGTGAAATTTCAACAAGTTGCTTCCTATCACCGAAGCGTCCATCATATTGTTACAAGATAAATTACCAACTTTAACTGGGAACATAGAAGGCCATTTTTTTCTGGCAGAGCATTTTTAATAACCACAAACAATTGCCTGCAAACTTTTGCCAAAATAAAACAATTGAAACCAAACCTTGGGAGCCTGAGAGGTTCATCATCAAAGCCCCCGACCTGAATGTAGGTGAAACATGGGAACTAAATATATAGGCTTCCATATGTTTGAACCAGTTTCTGTGCCTCCAGTGAAACTCTTTGGTTTGGGACTCCTGCCAATTGTTGACATAATTTACCCAGGAAAACATCATGAACATAATTTTCCAAAATTTTATCTTTCCTTAATAACGGAAAGTACTCATAAATTAAAAGATCTTCATTCCAAGGAACATGTTGGATGGCAGACAAATCCTGTGTGCACGCTAGGCAGTATATAAAATAGGAGGACATAAGGAATTATTTCATAATAGCCTGAGCCTGTTTAAGTTGGTCCCTCAGGGAACTAGCAATGATCTCTGCCCAATCAATATGTTGACCCCCATCCAATACTATTTCTATAAAGTGAAACATCCACTCCTCATAGAGAAGAACTTGTTCTGAACCTTTAATCCGGTGAAGCAACACTATCACATCGTGAATAAGGTATTTCATGTGATCCTTAGTGAGCACTTTAGGCAATTGAGAGCTGCCTCTGTAATTGGTTTGAGTCCACTTCCTAGCCACATGACTCTGGTTTTCATCTTCGTTCTCTCCGTACTAAGCTAGAGATTGGGTGGGTGTAAAACTGACAAGAGATTCTTCTGGGATTTTGAAAATAGCCATAATAGTCTCTCTATTGAGTGGCACAAGGGTTTGGCCTTCTGCATCCAAAACGCACTTGGATTTAATATCATATCTATTAATACATTGCTAAACTAATTATAGGCATACAACTGACAGTGGGAATGCTGCGGCTTCTAATAATCCACTCGAAAGGAACTCTAGACTATGGTCTTCCACTACATGATTTTTGTAGTCAACTGCCATTTTTTCTATTGATATCCCTAATAGGTCTGTGTCTGAGACAATAGGAGCTCAGCACTGTATATTTCTGACACTCCCGAAGAAATGTAAACTGGACCTCATCCCTTCTTCAGGAATAAAAACACAGATGTCCCCCCTCTTGAATCAATATATTAAACAGCAACAGGAAATGAGAAAAGGCTTTAGGAGCTACCTGTTTCACGCAAACTCAGAACAAATTCTTCTCCACAGCTGAGACTCCGCAGAAAAATAATAGGAAAGAAAACTTATAGAGCTATTTATATTTTCAAATTAATTCTTGAAAAGATCGACTTTAATGAGCATAAGTCAGGGACATTAATTTCAATGATGTGAGCCGTAATGACTCAGCAAAAGGATGTCCTTGAAATCCACCATCTTTAATATCATTATTAACCATTCCCCAAGTGATATCTTCCACTCGTGCTAATGATCTCATTAAATGCCACCTAAAACCTTATTCAAAGTTCGCTCTGTGGCTCCTGTCAAATCAAAAACTACCCCTCTTAAAAACTTAACCATCATTACGCCGCTAGCTTATGTCATGGGTCCCATCAACTATATTTTCACTTATGACTCTGCTCACAATCTGTCTTTGAACCTCTTCAAACTAATTTGAACTGGGGTTCAAAGAGGTTTGAAGTGATTCACCTCCAAAAGGTGATATAGGTCAGGGCCCACCTGCAGAAAACAGTCGTTAGAAGATAAAACATTCATTCAACTGCTTCAAACTACTTTGAACCGGGGTTCAAAGTGGTTCTGGTGAAGTATGAGCCTCGGAAAGGATCCATCCAAGGAAAGCCAAATTTGAACTTGACAAATTTGAAGGGTATATGCGCTTGAAGGGTTACTGCAAGGAAAGACTCTCAAGGGAACGTGCTAAAGAGCTTCAAATTAATGAACTAACAAGGGTCTTTGACACTTCAAAAATGGTGACTCTAATTGATCCTAACATCGACTCTAGCTGGGGACTGCATATTTATGAATGTGTAGAGAACTCTAGATAACTGGTTTTGCAGAGAAAGCCAACAAAGGGAAAGAAAAATAGACAACTACGACACACCAAAAAGGAAAGCAGGGGAAAAACTACCTAATATGTACATGGATACTGACTAAGTTACATCATTAGAGCTTGCATAACTTAAGGTCCTGCCCATTGTAGGTAAAAGGCAGATTCACACCATCTGGGTAAGACAACCAGAAAGCATTTGAACCAAGGGCTTCAGAAATAATGAATGGGCCCTTCCATAAGGACTCAAATTTCCCGTGAGAACCTTTAGGAGCTTGTCTCTTATCCCATAGAAGTACTTCATCTCCCTCCATAATGTTACAAGGCCGTGCTCGCGTATCAAAAATTTGCTTCACTTTCAACTGGTGTTTTGTAATATGATCCACCAGATCTTCTCTTTCCTCTTCCAACTTAGCCAAATGCATGATACATTTCTCCAGGGGATCTTTAAAATACTCATCTTCAATTATATCTTGGAGCTTAGCCTAGGAGAGTTCCAAAGGTAGTGATACATGTGCCCCTATTCCATATTCTAGTTCAAACGGAGCCATCCCAATTGCTCACTTCAAAGTAGTTTGATCCGCCCATAAAGCTTCGTATAATTTCTTATGCCATTCGCGGGGGCTATCGTCCATCAATTTTTTCATTATCGCCACTAGGTTCTTATTACTGGATTCCGCTTGACCGTTCCCTTGTGGAAAATAGTCAGAAGAGTGAGCTAAAGATATGCCATGCTCGTAGAAAAAGGCTGAAAACTCCTCAGAGGAAAAATATGTAGCATTGTCTGCTACTATCTTAACCAGTACCCCGAATCTGACAAAAATATAATTTAAAAGGAACTCACACACCACCTAAGAGTTCACTTTCTTAGTGGGAACTACTTTCACCCACTTTGTAAAATAATCAGTGGCCATGAGAATGTAAACATGACCAGCGTTAGATGGTGGGTTCAAAGGCCCCACGAAATCTATTCCCCATTGCTTGAACGGTTCGTCAACAATTACAGTTTTAAGAGGCAGGGCGGCGAGATGAGGTCTTCCAGTGAAAATTTGACATTTTTTACAATTGCGAACATATTGGTATGCATCCTTGAACATTCCAGGCTAGTAAAAGCAATTCCAAAGAATTTTAAATGTTGTTACTGTTGAAGAGTAGTGACCCCCGCATGCCTCATCATGAAACACCTTCAACAATTCTTTTTGCTGCTCAACATCCACGCATCTGAGAAAAGTTCCATCTATGCTCCTCTTGTATAGAATTCCCTAAGATATCACATATTGACTAGCCTTCAATTTTAGGTTGTGCCTCTCTTTTAGGTTTAGGTGATCAGGACATTCACCATAAGTAAGGAAATAGGCCATGTTAGAGAACCAAGGGTTTGTTAAACTGACTAACAACACCATGGGTACTTCATCAATTTTTTCAGACTGCTCACCATTCTGTACTATCAATTTGCATAAACCCTTCCCCCTTACCAAATTGGTTGGTTTAATTACCAGGTCATACTCTTGGATCTTTGCTATCCAAACTGCTCTGTTGTTCATACCAATCTCCCTTTGAGTCAAAATACTTTTCATTGTTGTATCAGATACAAAAACTATACAATGAGAATGAAGTATATAGTATCTAAACTGTTTCACCACTTTTACCACATCAAAGACATGTTTTTCCATCTAGGAATACTTAAGCTCATGTCTTTTTAGTGGCGTGCTCATATAGGCTATGGGTGCTTCCTGTCCTTTCTCATCTTTTTGTGTTAGTATACCCGACAGAGTATGTTCGGAGGCATAGCAATAAATGATAATGTCCTTTTTGAAATTGGGACTCTTTAATATATGAGCCTATGATACTGCATTTTTAATATCTTTGAAAGCTTGATGCCCATTCTTGCTCCACTTGAAAGGAACTTTCTCACTCATCATATCAATCATATTCTTAGTAATTTCTAAAAATTCAGGAACAAATGCTCGCAAAAAGTTTACCTGACCAAAGAAGGACTTCAATCCACTCCTATTTGATGGCGGGTTGAGCTATTGAATTGCCTTTACCTACTCAGGATCAATTCAGATCCCATCTTTTGAAATGATATGACCAAGTAATTTACCTTCCTCCATGAAGAATGTTGATTTCTTGGGGTTCAAAGAAATGTCGTGACTTCTACATCTCAGGAGCACTATCTCAAGATCCTTTAAGTGCTAACTTCTCTCCTTCGAAAAGACAGTAAGGTCATCCAAGTATACCACTATAATTTTGTTCCAGAGATCCTCGAAGGATGAATTCATTGCTCTCTAGAAGGTTGCACCCGCGTTGATTAGCCCAAAGGGCATACAACTATATGCATAAGATCCCCACGAGGTGATGAAAGCTATTTTGTGCTGATCACTTTTTGCCACACTGATTTGATTGTATCCGGAATAGCCATCTAACATAGACATAACTTCAGATCCAAAAATAGCTTGAAGCACATGTTCCATCACAGGTAAGGCATAGTTAACCTTCAAACTTGCTTGGTTCAGGTTACAGAAATCTACACAGATCTTGATTTTTCCATTCTTCTTTCTCACAGGGACTATATTGGTGATCCATGTTGAATGGTGGATAGGATAGATGATCCTTTTCCTGTAACATTTTTTTTACCTCCTTTAAAATAGCTTCAGAAACTTTCAGATTATAATTCCTTAATTTTTGGTGAAATGGGGTTATGCCAGGCTTTAAAGGGATTTGGTGTTCAAATTGACCTCCTCTGAAATTCTTCAAGTCTTCATATCCCCAGGCGAAGACATCTTTGTATTCCCTAAGTAACCTTTTCAAGTTTTCTTTTTCAGACAAAGTACAAGTCGGACCAATAGAAATCCATTTTGGATTATCTTTCTCTCCTATATCAATCTTGTTGTACTCTTTAGAATTATGCACATGAGATACCTTTTCTATAATGGTACTATCAGCTTTCCTTCTGAACAAATGTTCAAGAGACACAAGGCCTTTGGGAATCTTATTTCCTTTCAACTGGATCACTCTATCACTATCTATAGCATCTTGGTAGGCTTCTTTGCACGCGCTAATGGATCCTTCAAAATATACATCAGAAAAACTTGTGTCACATTCTAGGAAATCTCTGAGATGGGAATCACTATCAAAGACTTGCCAATACTCTACATTGTCAGGTATTCTAGGCTTGTAAATTATTTCAATTTGATATTTTTGAGTTTTAAAATCAGGGTGAGGCAATAAAAGTGAAGTTGATACCGCCAAGGCATCTGCTCTAGTATTTTGATTCCTTGGTATAAATTCTATGGAGAAGGTGTCAAAGAAATCCAACTCATCCCATACTAAATTTCTATAGTGTCTCAACTTCTCATTCTTGACAGAGAATTGTCCTCCCACCTGTTTCACGATCAGCTCAGTGTCACCTTTCACAACCAACTTCTTGACTCCCCTCAGTTTTGCTTCTTCCAACCCCAACAACAAGGCTTCGTACTCTGCAGTATTATTAGTATTTTTGAAATCTAATTTGAAAGAAAGAGGAATACATTCTCTGTTTGGAGGGAAAATAACTACCCCCACGCCCGAACCTGAATTGGAGCAGCTACCGTCAAACTCCATCTTCCAAATATCCTCTTCTTTCTGAGAAGAAGTTTCACCATCCTTTTCACGATCAGTCAGAATAACATAGTTGTCAAAATGACACTCCTCGTACAAAATTTGAGCTTTTGGATTATCCGAAGGCATCACAATATACTTATTTTTCAGTTCAGGTTCAAGTTTCACTTTCTTTTTACCAATCAGTATCAAGGCCTCTGACCATTCCATCTTTATGTCTCCTCCTAAATCTTTGAAAAAATTTCTACTAAGCAGCATACCGTAGCTTGCTAGGATATCTGCTACCAAAATAGTCAACTTCAGACGCTTGTCAAGGTATGCAGCAAGAACAGCTTGGGCATCTTTGACCTGACCCTTTAGTGGAACTTCCTTCCCATCCATAGAGTAACAATGACCATAGGTTTTAGTCAAGGTGAGACCTAGGGCTCTTGTGACCGGGGTAGGCATGATGTTATTCAATGCACCAGAATCGACAATCCAATTACTAAGTTTCTGGCCATTTAGAAGCAAGCAGATGTAGAATGGATTGGGTTTTTGTTCTTCCATCTCACTTTCAACTGTATTAATAGAGGGACAATCTTCTGGTGTCTGAGGGGTGTCTTGAGGTTTAAAGATGAGTGGTTCTTCAACTGTGGTGGTCTCACCTATGAGGGGCTTGTCTAATTGGGGGCTTGAACCTGACTCTCCTTTAACATATTTTACCAACCTGTCCAACTCTTTGGGGTTCATTTTGAGTTATTCTGCAGGGAAAATAGAGATTGTGGTGCTTTTACAGAATTTGACAAAGTCAAAGGGAAAAGGAGTTGGATTACCTTTTGACAAGATCTTCACCTCAGGACCTTTTGGATTTGCAGAAGTATCTCCATTTTCGGGTTCTTTACGTTTAGCATCGGCAGCAGCTGTTGAACTAGGGACAAACTTTTGCATTCTCTGATTTCTTGTTAGAATTGCACAAGCAAGATCTTGCAAGGTTTTTAAAACACTTCCACCTCTGATAGAGCTCAGCTCATAATCCAGATGAAAGGAACTGGATGAACCAACATCGGGTGAGTATTTCTCTTCTCGCAACTCTTACATACCAATGGTGTCTTTTATAGCATTAATTTAAAGACACCTTAACCAATCAGGACAATATTATCCATCATGAACTGTAGTTAGATGAAAGGAACACATTGTTTCTTTTGGTGCAGGTTCAATCTGTAATTTGGGTTGTGAAGCTGTCAAAAGAGGATTTTTTCCTAAAGGTTGATTATATTGTCTTCGGCTAACATCTTGATAAGGAGACGAGTATGGATAACTTGCCTTATTCTGCTGCCCCTTGAGCATAGCCATATCATTCATTAACCTCTGCACCAGAGGATCTATCATTGTAGAGGAGGAGGAACTCCCTGAAGCCTGAACTTTCTGCTTCCATTTTCCTGCTATTATGAAAGCATCTTCTAGCTGGATAGCCTGTGTCTGGGCAGCGGCCAAGTCAACCACTCCATCTTTTAACAGGTAAAAGATTATGTCAGGTGGGACAACATTTAAAAAGAAAATTTTCTTATTTTCATCACTTGGTGCAAAATTTGTTGGTATCCTTTGTAAGATTCTATTAAACTTAGCCACAAACTCCCGCATGGGCTCAGGTATCTCTTTCTTCATTTGACTAAGCTAGAGGAATAGTGACATCTCATTATCGGGAGTTTTGAATCTTGCTTCAAAGGCAAATTTCATGTCATTCCAATTGGTGATTGAGCCGTTAGGTAAATGACTTAACCAGTCAGTAGCAGTGTCAACCAAGGTTCTGACAAAGAGTCTGACCACTATTTCTTGAGTAGGGACACTTAACATGCCACAAGTGGTATGAAAGGCACTGAGGTGATCATCAGTGGTTACTTTTCTGTCTCCACTGAACTTGGGCAGAACTTGATTAGCACCTTTAGGTAAATCTCCAGGAGGATTAGCTCCTAAGTTCAGTGGGCCAATATTTTGACCCCAGGGTTGATTGGCAGCCATGTTAGGCAACTAAAAATTCAAAGCCTGGATATTGAGAACAGTAGGTACCATAGTTTCAGGTGTTACAATAGCTTGAAAAAGAGGCGGAACAATAGGGCTAGATGGAGGCGAGGATGGTCTACTAAAATTTGGGGTTTTCTTCTTCTTGTAGGTATTAAGATCAGATCTGAAACTAAGGTTCCTCAGGGCTTCAAAATCTTTGTCAATCAGTCCCCTACTCCTATCACCTCTAGTGTATCTCTTTTCTACTAGTTTAAATATTCAGAACAAGCCTTAATTTCTCACTGGGACTTGTGCAAGCCAATCTACTATGACTGCTTCGCAAGAAACTGGTATACCCCTCAGTCGCTCAACTATTTCTTCTTCTTTCTCAAGAACTTCTTGGACTTGATGAAAATGTTGGTTACTGCATCTAAATCTCCACACTGCTTCAGCAAGGCTTGAGATTATGTCTTCTTGTGTGTCTCCAAATTCTAGGTTAGGTTTAAGCATAGGAAACACGTCATTTTGAGGCAACACCATCTTGTAGCATTGTAATGACTGGAGAATATGATATTTTATACTGGACTAGCCCGTAATCTATCTTTGAACCTCTTTGAACTAATTTGAACCAGGGTTCAAAGAGGTTTGAAGTGGTTCACCTCCAAAAGGTGATATAGGTCAAGGCCCACCTGCAGAAAATAGTCGTTAGAAGAGAAAACATTCATTGAACTGCTTCGAACTACTTTGAACCGGGGTTCAAAGAGGTTCAAAGTGGTTCTAGTGAAGTATGAGCCTTGGAAAGGATTTGTCCAAGGAAGGCCGAATTTGAACTTGACAAATTTGAAGGGTATATGCGCTTGAAGCGTTACCGCAAGGAAATACTCTCAAGGGAACGCGCTAAGGAGCTTCAAATTAATGAACTAACAAGGGTCTTTGACACTTCAACAATGGCGACTCTAACTGACCCTAACACCGAGATAGGTAAGATCTCTCCATCTGTAGTTGATAGTTGAAAAGCATTGTTCTTTTTACATTTAGTGATGACAAATTGGCATGTCCAAAAGTTATCAAACTTATTATGTTGCCCTAGTCGACTTTTTAACACATCCCATTTAAGAACCAGATCACCCTCTTTTAATTCTCTAGGTGTAGCCTTCTTATAAAAACAACTTTTAGTTTGAATCTGCCTTAACTCCATGTTTTTTAATGCTCTTCTCCTTTCTTCTTCAAGCTATAATAGCTTAGCCAAACTTAGCTTAAGAGAATAATCCTCCTCAAACAACATCATTTGATCAGCTAGCTGTAGGGATGGAAATTTAGTTGAAATTGGTAATCTAGCTTCCCTATCATAAACCAGGACATAGGGTGAGTTACCAGTGATCTTCTTTGGTGTAATCCTATCCAACCATAGAGCTTCCTTGAGCTTGGAATTCCAATCCCTTTTGTTCTCCTGCAGAGTCCTCTTGATAATCCTTAGTAGGTTTTTATTAGTAGACTCAACAAGTCCATTACCCTAAGGGTAATAGTTAGATTATGTACTCAAATAGATACCATTTTTAACAGCCCATTCTATTATTCTAGAACCAACAAAAGCCAATGCATTGTCTAAAATGATTGATTGAGGAACACCAAACCTAGTTATAATGTCTTCATACAAGTTGAGAACAACAGATTCAGTTGACTCTTTTAATGCAATAGCCTTAGTCCACCTTGTAAAGTAGTTTATAGCGGTCAAAATCCATTTGTGACCTGCACTAGAATTAAGATTAATGGGACCTATGAAGTCTACTCCCCACTTGATGAATGGTTGTTCAACCATAATAGGATTTAATGGTAATGTTGCGAGCCTTTGTTTTCCTGCAAAAAGAGCACATTTCTAAAAAATTCTTGCCCAAGAGTGGGAATCCTTAAACAAATTAGACCAATAATAACCTTCTCTCAAGATCTTCTAGGTTGTAGTCTTAGGATTAAAGTTCCCTCCACATGATCCATCATGAAATTAAGATAATATTTTTTTTTGATCGGCAACATCAATACATTTTAATAGCATTCCAAAAAAATCTTTCCAATAAAGCATTCCATCAATTAAAACATAGGGGAAAGGTTGTAATAAAAAATACCTCCTCTTGGCCTTATCAAGATAGGGAGGACATTATCTAGTTTGTAAAAATTTGCTCATATCAGTCAACCAAGTTTTTGGTTGGTCATTAGGTACATGATTATCTTGGAGTAAGACAAAATCCTCCTTGCTTTCAGGATCTCCTTCCTTTTCTCCCATTTGTGCACATAAACCCTTGCCTCTAACCAACTTAGTTACATGGATATGCACATCATATTCCATAACACAGGTGATTCATCCCGCTCTTTTCTCATTTACATCTTTGTTTAACATGAACTCTTTTATCCTAGGATGAGCTACAATCAAACGAACTTTGTTTCTAGCAACCAAATGTTTTAAACTTTTTCAAAGACTTGATAATAGCAAGTACATGTTTTTTTTCAAAACTGTACCTTCATTCATAGTCATCAATCCCTTTGCTGAAAAAGGCAACCAGTTGTTCTAGATTGTCATGATTCTTCTATACTAACATAGCTGAAACATTGTCATATCCTACATAAGCATATAGGATGAAATATTTAGAAAAAATCAGGGTTAGCTAATGTAGGAGCTAATGATAGGGCATGTTTAATTTGTTCAAAACTGGATTTTCCCTCTTTACTCTAGCTGAAAGGCACATTTTTCTTCAGCATTGCAGTTAAGGGTTTTAACAAATTGGCAATGTTTGGGATGAAGCGTCTAACAAAATTAATTCTTCCAATAAAGCTTTGCAATACTTTCTTGTTTTTTGGCAGAGATAAATCAAGAATTGCATTAAATCTTTTAGGATCTATTGTTGTACATTCTTTTGAAACTTGATAACCTAAAATTTTACCCTCATGGATTGCAAAAACTAATTTTTTAGGATTGAGAGAGATTCCAAACTCTCTACATCTTTGATGCACCTTCCTTAAATGGCCTATATGTTGATCTACAATCTTGTTGTAAATGGTGACATCATCCAGATAAACAAAGACAAATTTATACATCAAATTCTTAAAATCCATGTCCATAGATTTCTGAAATGTAGCACCCACATTTAATAAACCAAATGGCATTCTTATGTATGCCATTATTCCCCATTTAGTAATGAAATATATTTTAAACTGATACTCCCTTTTTACTAACACTTGATTGTAACCAGAATAACCATCTAGAAGTGAAAACTTTTTAGAACTAGAAACATACTGCAATATTTGTTTTATTTATGGAAGAGGATGTCTATCTTTCATAGATTCCCTATTAAGGTCTCTAAAATATACACATAATCTAATCTCCGCACTCTTCTTCTGTACAAGAACTAAATTTTAAACCCAAGAGGTGTAACATCTAAAATGGAAGTCACCAAAATGTAAGATAAGAATAATGATGTTGGGTAGTAATTGAATGTATTGTTGGGATAGTGGAGAAGGTAAGATTGTCCTCTTAACCCTAAATTTCATAAAGGGGAGATCCAAATTGATTAACCCCAAATAAAGGGTAAATACATAAATAAATCAACCTATTAAGGATAGGGATAAAGAGCAAAACCCTAAATTATGTTTTATAGAAGAGAGTGTGTAATAGATTTAGGAATATTAAAACTTTAGTTGAAATGAATTGAAGATAAGTACTAACCTCAAAATGTGATAGATCTAAAGAATGCTATTTTTGGGTGTCTGTACTGAGTTTCTGGGAATAGTACAACCATATCTGGAATAGAAATGTAGAGACAGAGCAAACCCATAAAACTTTTCCGAATGTGGCTCAGGTCTGATTTTGACCCAAAAATGAATGTCACCTTTGACCAAAAAGTTCCTATTCTAACCCAGAACTGAATGTGGATTCTGACCTAGAAATAAATGTCTCTTTTGACCCAAAAGTTCTTATTGTGACCTAGAATTTCCGACTGTGACCTGCACAGTCTGACAGAAAATCTGTTTCCGGATCCTAAAAGTTTGTCAAAAAGGGTATCCAGATTTGCACTCCAATTTTCTTCCCCGAACACGTCCCTACAATAAAAATGGTTTGTTTGTTGGGGGGAGGGGTTTTCCTTTGTCAAACCCCAGTATTTGAATTAACCTTAAAGTATAATTGAAATTGAATAAATAAATAAAGTAAAAATAAACAAATTCACCTTGCTTATATAGAAACCCTTGTGACATATTTGAATCCTTGAATCCACAAGTATGTATGCACCAAATGAATGTAGAATGTAGAATGTAGGATGTAGGATGTCTCAAATCAAATTTATTTTGGATCTTCAACACCAATCTTGAATGGATCTTTGAAGAAGAGGAGGCTTGCATGGATGTGGATGGAGAAATCTTCGACAAGAGGGCTCCATAGACCTTGAATCCTTCAATGGCTACCCATGGAGCTTCTTGATGAATTGAGTGATTTAAAGTGATTGAATTCTTAGATGCTTGATAGTAGATTAATTATTCAATAGATATTCAGCTTTCTTCAAGTCTTGCTTCTTAGCTTTTCCTTCACACTTAGATTTCACTTAGAGAAAATGAGAGGAGAAAGCTTCCTTTTATACAAATCTAGGGCACAATATTATAGAGAGGCCTACATAGGAGAATTAAATTCCAATTATACCTATATCCCTAGAAGTGGACCTATATTAAATATAATTTCAAGAATCATTTCTCCTAAGACTGAAACAGCCGACCCTGAAGCGGGAATTAAATCTTTCTGAAGATCGGCATCCAGAAACCCCAGAAACTTGAAATCTGGACCCTGGGTCAGAATCAAGGTCAATTCTGACCTAGGTCAAGGTTGAGGTTTAACTTGACCTATGTCAAGGTAGAGGTCGACCTTGATCTAGAAAGGTCGATTTTGACCCTGAGGTCAAAAATCTCAGGTTTGCAGTTTAGGATGCCAGAAACAAGTCAAAGAGAAGTGGGAAATGGGGTAGAACAGGGGGAAAAGCCAGATCCAAGTCAGAGACCCATTCAAGGTGCTTGACATGACCCCAAACCACTTAATCAAGGGGCTAAACCACTCTACAATGGAAGTGCTTCCATTTTCTGACTATACATTTAGCTCCCACTTTAGCAAGAGTATGGACTCAATGCAAACTCTTGGTAAAGGAGATCATGAAGAAAAGATAATTTTATTTAAATCAAAAGGGACAAAGGAATCCTCAAGCCCCCAGGGACTTAAGTCTTTATCAACCCTAAGATCATGATAAGAGAGCCATCACTAGTCAAAGAGAAAAAGAGAGAGAGAGGAATGGCTCGCTCGCCTAGTAAGATGTGTGTCTCTCATTGTGAACCACAAAAAGGATAGGATGTCACAACAAGAAAGCACATGATAGTCACTACATAAAGTTGTATGCCTTCTGGAAGCTTTGTGCATGTATGTAGTGTGTCTTTTGATGGCTTTTATGAAGTACCCATGGATCCACATCTTTATATCACCATGGAAAACATTTTTAAAATGTGTATCTCTTCAGGATTTAGCAACTTATGTGTGTTACCTTCAAAGGATTTAGCATATTTAATTGTAATTGAATGTGTATCTCTCAGGATTTAGCAACTTATGTGTGTTACCTTCAGAGGATTTAGCATGCTGCAAAACAAAAGGTTAGAACAAAAATGCATAATATAATACGAGGGAGGCCGCATATATGGCCCCCTCCATAAGATGGAAAAATACATAATATTTTGATATGTAAGGAAAGAAAAGAACAAGGATAAAGTCTTCTTCATCATCAAGACAATATCCATAGAAAACTCCCATTCCAAACCAAGAAGGTCACAGCTCCTATTAGGCCATGGAAGGGATGAATGCAAAGAGATATCATGCAAGAAGTGACAAAGTAACCCTTGTGAGGGATAGCACACTATTCAATTTCCAAGGTGAGAGATTTATCAACCATGGAAGCCCAATGTCAAACAACAAAATAGGTTATAATCAAGGACATAGATCCTCAATGCCAACCAAAATTTTCATGTATGATTGGATATCATATAATAGATAGATACTGCTTAAGCAAGGGAAAAGTGGATCCTAGAAAGACATAAAAGAAAGAGATGCCATCGTTTCCCCCCAAGCATAGGAAAAAGGATGAAAGGGGACCTATAATATTGCTCACAACACTATGCAAGACAATGATCCCCCAAGGATTAGGCTAACATTGTTTACATAATAGGGACATAAATATTATTTAGAGAAAACAAGATTAAAATACAACTCATTGCCACATGATATATAAATAAATTTACTATCAATGAGTTACCTAATCTATAATGTAAAGATTGACATTCATTAGTAGAGTGATCATGAAATCTATGATACAAAAAAAAAGGAAGATTCTTCAAGTGTGGACTACGTTTCTTTTTGCGTTTAGGTCTAGTAATCATCTTAGCATGAAGAAGTTTAGACAAAATAACTTCTTGGTCAAATTCCTTCATAGGTTCATCATGTTTTGAAGTTTTATTTGAGATGTTGGTAACATTGATGTGTTGTTGAGGATTAAATCCCAATCCATAATAATGCTCATGCCCCCAATTCTATAAGGGCATTTGAATTCCATGTTTATTTTTACCACATTCTTGACCATGTAATCCTTGTTTAACTAGTAAATGATAACCATGACCATAACAAGAAGTCATATCAGAAGGAGTCAATAGAACTTCAGTAGTCATTATGTCATCACTAGTAGGTTTGACATATTTATATTAGATAGAAGTAGTGAAAAATTTTATTACGAAGGGAATGAGAAGTAGAAGCAAAATCTCATTGTTAAAAATCTCTTTGTTGCTTCATAAAATCAAGATTAGAAACCTTATACTCTCTAATAAAGGTAGGATTAAAATCCAAGGTTGCCCAATCATCTCCAGGAAGAGAATTAGAGGAAGAATGATTATTGTTAGGAATAGGAGTATTGTGGGTTTGAATATTCGAGCAAGGATTTGGCACATCATCCACATGAAGTGTATACATCATGGTGTTGTGAATAAACTTGACTTTATGGTGAAGGGCAGAAGGAACAACATGCATCTTTTGCAACCAAGGTCTACCCAAAAGGAGGTTATAATTAAGAGGTCTGGCCATAACATGAAAAGGATTATTCAGGATGACTGGAACTACTTTGCTAGGTATGCTAATGATTCCCAAAGTGTTCTTATCAATTTTATCAAAGCCATGTATAGGATTATTATCAGGTTGAATAGTTGAAAGATTGGCTTTAATTGCTTTGAGCATGTCTATGCTACAAATATTAAGCCTAGATCCATTATCAATCAAGGTCCTACAAATGGTACTCTTATTGATAGTAACATCAACCATAAGAGCATCATATTGATTATGTACTTCTTTACAAGGTAAATCCTTTTGAGTAAATATAATGTCAAGAGGACCCAGGGTAGCATGCATGCACTGTAAGAAGGCATTGATATTATCATGATTAGGAGGTGGAGTGGAAAGAGTTGCTATAGCTTTTTGCAAGGCTTCATGGTAGGTATGTGAAGTCTGGAAAATATCCCATAAAGAAATCTTGGTAGGGGTATTACACAATTGGTTTATCAAATCATACTCCTTGCTAGGAAGACAGTGTGGAGGAGGAAGAATGGGTTGAAAAGGTGGTAAAGAAGTAGGAACCACCAGATTAGGTTGAGGTTTATTCCTTGTATGATAAGCATGTGAAACAGATTCCATGTTATCAAAAAAATCTAAAGGATCTCTAGGTTTACCCTTGATAGTAATGCGAGGAAAACCTTTAATGGTCGACAAGGGTTTTTGATAAACCATGTTAGTTGTCTCGACACTACGAATAGATTCACAAGAAGGATGCAAAGGAGAAATCCTAAGAGGAGATGAGGTAGGAGCTTGATTCTTCATAAGATCATCACTAAGAGGGAGAGCATGAAGGGAATTCATATCATTCTCCACTAATGCCTCATCACTAGAAAGAATCCCAAATGGAGGTAAAGCATCTATAATGTCTTGTTCTTTCTCTAAAATGTCTGCATAAGGGGAGTGTGTTTTATAAAAAGAGTCACCATCATGTATGAATATGTCATCCATTAATAAATCACCCTCTTGTATCAAAGGTTCTTCATGAGGAGGGGATAAATTAATGTCTTTATCCAAGGGTTCATCCCAAAAAGTAGAATCACCCGCAATGGCTTCACGAGGAAGAGAGTAATCAACATCCAAATCCAAAGGTTCATCCCAAAAAGGAGGATTATCATCCATATCAATAAAGCACCTTGTAGGAGAGCCATAAATCAATAAATCTTGATCCCTAAAGGGGAAAGAAGGTAAATTATAGTCTAAAGTAGGCTCATAGAAAAGACATATATTAGGAGAAGAATTAACATCAATCCTCAAATCATCTCCATAAAGAGAAAGACTAAAGTCATCTGCTTGCTCTAATATATCCTTACAAGGTAATAAAGAGAGGAAAAAGCAACATCACATGCACTAAATGAAGTCTTTCTAGGTGTATCAATGTTGTAAATAGTGGAACATGAAGGTAACCATGCACACACCATATGGTAAAGGTCAATTGAAGAGGTTGTAGAGGAGGATGAAATAGGAATAGGATCAATGGAGGTCTTATTTGGACACTTTTAATCCTCACTTCCATGTACCTTATTAGGGGATCTATCCTCTTTCACAAAAAAACCCTCATCAAAGTATTCAAAACAAAAATCATACATGTTGAACACAAAGTAACATTACAAGCATGAAAAATGTAAATGGGTTTGTATTTTTAAAGAAATTTGTATTTTTTTATTTTTGACATATAAATGCAAGAGCATAAAAGAAATATACTTTTTATATGCATGTAAGATGTAACATAAAATGCAAATCTAACACCAAAAAGAAAGAGTTGTCTATCATGGGTTCACCAAAATGTAACATCTAAAATAGAAGGCACCAAAATGTAAGATAAGAATAATGATGTGGGGTAGTAATAGAATTTATTGTTGGGATGGTGGAGAAGTTAAGATTGTCATATTAACCCCAAATTTCATAAAGGGAAGATCCAAATTGATTAACCCCAAAGAAAGGGTCAATTCATAAATGAATCAACCTATTAAGGATAGGGATAAAGAGCAAAACCCTAAATTCTGTTTTATAGAAGAGAGTGTGTAATAGATTTAGGAAGATTAAAACTTTATTTGAAATGAATTGAAGACAATTACTAACCTCAAAATGCAACAGATTTGAAGAATTCTATTTTTGGGTGTCTGTACTGAGTTTCTAGGAATTCTGCAATCGGATCTGGAAAAGAAATGCACAGATGGAGAAAACCCATAAATCTTTTTTGAATCTGCCTCAGGTATGATTTTGACCAAAAAATGAATGTCACCTTTGACACAAAAAATTTTTATTCTGACCAAGAATCTCTGATTTTGACCCAGAATAGAATGTCAATTCTGACCTAGAAATGAATGTCACTCTTGACCCAAAAGTTCCTATTGTGACCCAGAATTTCCAATTCTGACCTGCATAGTCCGATAGAAAATTTGTTTCCGGATCCTCAAAGTTTGCCGAAAAGGGTATCCAAATATGCACTCCAATTCGCTTCCCGAACCCATCCCTGCAAGAAAAATGGTTTTTTTTTTTGGGGGGGGGAGGTGTTTTCCTTGGTCAAACCTAGGTTTTGGAATTGACCAAGTATAATTGAAATTGCATAAATAAACAAAGTAAATAAACGAATTCACCTTGCTTATATAGAAACCCTTGTGGCGGATTCAGATCCTTGGATCCACAAGTATGTATGCACCAAATGAATGTAGAATGTAGAATGTAGGATGTAGGATGTCTCAAATCAAATTACTTTTGGATCTTCGGCATCAATCTTGAATGGATCTTGGAAGAAGAGGAGGCTTGCATGGATGTGGATGGAGAAATCTTCAACAAGAGGGCTCCATAGAGCTTGAAACCTTCAATGGCTACCAATATATCTTCTTAATGAATTGAGTGCTTGAATGCTTGGGTGATTGAGATTAGATGAATGCTTCAATAGATATTTAGCTTGCTTCAAGTCTTTCTTCTTAGATTGTCCTTCACACTTAGATTTCACATAGAGAAAATGAGAGGAGAAAGCTTCCTTATATAAAAATCTAGGGAACAATCTCCTAGAGAGGCCTACATAGGAGAATTAAATTTCAATTAGACCCATATCCCTAGAAGTGGACCCATATTAAATATAATTTCAAGATTCATTGCCCTGAAGACTGAAATAGCCGACCCAAAAGCGGGAATTAAATCTTTCCGAAGCCTGACATCTGGAAACCCCAGAAACTTGAAATATGGACCCTTGGTCAGAATCAAGGTTCATTCTGACCTAGGTCAAGGTTGAGGTCGACCTTTACCTAGGTCAAGTTGGAGATCAACCTTGACCCAGAAAGGTCGATTTGTACCCTGAGGTCAAAAATCTCAGGTTTGCAGTTTAGGATGCCAAATATAGGTTGGAGAGAAGCGAGAAATGGGGCAGAACAGGGGGAAAAGCCAGATCCAATACAAAGACCCATTCAAGGCGCTTGACATGACCCCAAACCACTTACTCGGAAGGATAAATAGTCTATAATGGAAGTGCTTCCATATTCTGACTATACAAGAGGTATATTTTATTGGGAAGATTATGCCACTATCCAGAAGTTTATTGAGCTCTTTAAGCATTAGGGGCTCTAATTTGCGGTTAATTGGCCTTTGTCTTTGCCTGATTGGCCTGAAGTTGGGCTCTAATTCAATAGTGTATTGGGTCAATTCAGGGTCAAACCCTTTCAAATCAACATAATCCCAAGCAAATAGATCATTGAATTCTTTGAAAAAAGCAATAAGAAGCTCTTTATCTTGAGGAGAGTTAACTTTACCAACCTTTATAAATTAGTCCCTGAACACCTCCAACTCCTCATAATGGTATTCTTTAATGAGCATGCTGGTTTTGTTCCTTTTTAACTAATCATCAGAATTGAAAATGGATTCCAAACTAACCAGTCCTTTAGGAAGTTTATTTGACTTCAATTGTATAATCTAGTCCTCAAACTGTTGTTTCACTTTGTTGTCTTTAGGAGCTGAAAAGACATCTGCTTCTTCCATAAAGTTTAAAATCTCCTCATGAGTATTAAAAACCTACCAGTTAACATCATTATCTGGAATGGGTGGCCTTACCACAATCTTAATGTGAGATCAAGATCATTAATTATATTCTTATTTTTCAGAAATTGTGACTTGAGCACCAATAGAAGCTAACATATCAGCATGTTGATTTTTAATTCTAGGTACAGAGATCAGGTTGAATGCATCAAAATCATCTAAAATATCTTATACTCTTCCCTTATATCATTTTAGAAGATCATTTTTAATAGCATGCAAACCTCTCCCCTGATTGACCACCAATTCACTATCTCCAAATGCTCTCAAACACTTGACATTCCTTTTCCTTGCCCACTCTAAGCCCTATATTAAACCTTCATATTCAGCCACATTATTAGAATAAGAAAAAGATAATCTGAATGCATCATAATATTTGTCACCATCAAGAGACACAAGCATAACCCCTACACCATCTCCATTCTTGTTCCTAGATCCATCAAAATACAAGTCCCAAAGCTGATTAGGTTGGTCTGAATTAGTATCATGGCCTTTTATCAAGTTTGGCATAACATGATCAGGTTTAGATATCATATAACTACCAAAACTAGCATCATAAATAACATTTTTTTGATTACTAAAAGCATTCTCAGTTTCCCACTCATCCAATAATATATAGGAATTCCCTCTGTTTGAGTGTTAAAGGTTGGAAAATATTTGACCTCATTAGAGTCTAAAATCACACAACTTGCATTGATAGGGATTGGTACATAGGGCTCTATGTGATCCTTGGTTAATAACTCTGATTTTATAGTTACCTTTGTACCATACCTTGTTCTAAACAACATATGAGACCAATCTGATGAAAAATATCCACCTAGCTTTGCTGTAAAATCCCTAGACAGACATAGGGAAAAAGGGGGTTAAGTCAATGACATAAACGTCCTGAGGAATAGAGAATTTTGGACAAGCATGAAGGGTCAAACTTGCATTCTTTACAACTCCTAAGGTATTGACTGATGAACCAACCAACTGAATCAATCCCTTCTCAATAGGTGCATACTTTAACTTAAGAAAATCTACAATTTTCTTAGGCATAACTGTGCTGGTTGCACCATTATCAACCATGCAGTTGTGTACTAACTTGTTACTAATTATCAAGGAAACATAAAAGGAGGTGGTTTAACATTTGAAACTTTCTTACCATCCTTTACTTCTGTTCTTTGGACTTCTGTTGCCTCTTTATTAGCCAAAATAGTCCTTGAAGGTTTCTTTAAAGCTTGTTGTGGACTTACTGCACCTTTAAATTATTCTTCCTTAAGTAATTGTGCTTGTCCTGGAATGGCTAGAGAATCCCACATAGAAATAGAGACGTTCATTTTCTTCATATCATCAACAATATTTAAAGGAGCAGCAAAATGTACCTTTTGGGGAGCTTTAATAGTGATCAGATCTACATATTTATGAGGTTTATCCTTGGTTGGGAAAGAGGTGTGTTATTTCAATATTGAAATAGGAGTGGTGGGTGCTGATTAAGTTGTAGCAGAAACCTTAGCAGTTGATTTCTCTATTTCTAGAGCTCTTTTCTTAGCTCTAGTGTTTGCTGATACAGGTGAATCATTACTCACCTCACAAAATTCTTCTTCTTGCCAATGAAGATAATCAATATCTAGAGTATTCAGGTCTGGTTGCTATTGAACATCCTCAATGGGTATATCTTGTTGTGAATCAACTGCACTTTAGACCATTAAGGCCTGATTAAGTACTCCATTGGTACACTTTGACTGATTGTGGGGCTGACCACAAGGATAACACCACTCATATTCAACACCAAATTTATTCTAGTTAGGTACTATATCTCTAACAACATTAAGAGGTGCAGGGTTATAAAGTCTATAAGCCCAGTGATTCCAATTCTACCTATTTGTACTGCTATTTCCTTGGTAGTGTTGTCTATTACCATGATAAATAGGCTGATTGGGATGCTGTGATGAGTATCTTGAAAACTTATTTTGACTGTGAACTGCGTGATTTCCTTGAGCTTGCTTCCTCTTAAGGTTTACTAGCTCATTTCCAAAGGTTTGCAATAAACTCTCCATTTTTTGCTTCCTATCTTTTATACTTTGTAGCTCATTAAGAGGGGTAGTGGGCAATATATCTTGACTTTTGGATGATGGTAAAGGTGCAAGAGGTGGGGTAATCAATGAAATATTAGATTGAATGCTAGGAAAGAAGGTCATAGGTGGCCTGGGAGCTATATTTCCCGCTTGAATAATACTATTCTATTTTCTACTAGAAATATCAAAAGCTTGAGGCAAAGAATTACCCTTCATTAAATGAATCCTAACAGAGATATAACAACTCAAACTCTTAACAAAGTAAAAGAATGCATACTCAATAGAAGGTCATACTATAGAAGGGATTCTATTCCAAGTCTTCTAAAAACACGGATTGAAATCACCCATTTCTTTGTGGGGTGCCCTTCTGATAGTTGTTAGTTATTCCACTAAAGAAAGATTATCAGATTTGTATCCAAAGAACTTTGATAATTGCTCACCTAGTGCATCCCATGTAGTAATAGATCCAACTGGAAGAGTCCTGAACCATTGAAATGATTTTCCCTTCAATGATGCATCCAATAGCTTCAAATCTATATCCTACTCCGTGATGTGATGAACATTACAAAGAGAAGCAATATCTCTGATATGTTCTATAGTAGTTGTTTTCCTTCTCCCGTGAAAGATGGTAACACTTTTAAGGTTGCCAATGGAATATTGTTGTGATTGACAATCCTAAAAGGGATGTCCTGATCAAAAGGCACAAATGGAAACCGCCTATCCATTCTTGGAGGTGGGGGAACCCACAATAGTGGGTTACACTTTTTCGGAGGAAGAATTTCCTCCTGATATTCACAAAGAAGGCAGATTTAGAAAGTACTTTTGATAGAAAGTAGGTACTTTTGATAGAAAGTACTTTCTATCAAAAGTCCTTGAATATGGAAACTTCACTCAATTACTTTCGATAGAAAGTAGTTTTGATTGAAACTAATTAGTTTCAATCGAAACTACTTTCTATCGAAAGTAATTTCTATTGAAACCCTCTGATTAGAGGCCATTTATAAAGGCTAACAAAAATATGCAATTTTCATGGCTTCAGGGCTCAAGTGCGAGGCTCAAATGGAAGAATAGAGAGACATTCTTTTGCATCACACAATTACTTTGAACGATCTTTCTAACAAATATAGAATTGATAATTTTTGAATTAATTAGGTCTATGTTTTTTTACGTGCATCAAATGTAGGTTTTTTATCTAATATAAACCTCCAAGTTTGACGTTCAATGAAAAATAGTACAAAGGAGAATTTTTTTTCAAAAAATAACGATGCCCTCTGGATTCGAGTCTACTTTCTATCAAAAAAATATATTTGAATTTCGATAAATACACAACAAGTTATAAGCTATGCAGTCAAAGTATGTCAAAATTACGGTTTACTCTACTTCAAACGTTCATAAAATATGCAATAATCATGATAATGTAATCAAACCAATTGTATGTTCTCTGTATGGATGTTACAAAACCAAATTTGAAATAAGAGCATTGATATCTATTTTAGAAAAAAATTTATGCTCTATGAAGTCAATGTAACTTTTTGAAAATGACATTTTCAGCAACATAGCAATTTTAGTGGGAGAAAAGAAAAACCAATCAAATCAATTCAAAATATATATATTTAGAATATAGATAGAAAATCCTAAAAGACTCTAGTTTACTTCATCTTCCAATTTCGAACGGTTTACGAACAATATACATTCGAATCTGAAATTTTTTTTCAAAATGTAGACATCAATGTCCATTTAGGCGAAAAAGTGTAACCCGCTATTGTGGGATCACCCAGGTGTTGTGGTAGAACTAGAAGGTAATGATTGATCTACCTCTGTTGGTTATTCTAGAACAACCTGAATCTGAACTACTAGAGGACTTTGAGAGGATTCATGATCTGAATCTAGTAATTTAGTACTATAGGAGGAAGGAGCATAACTCCTTTATGACCCTTTCTTCTTTGGTCTCCCTAGTTTTCTACCCCTCACAATAGGCTGAATGGAAAAATTCTGTTGATTCCTAGGTACTCTCTGTAAATTTATGCCTCTCCTAGTGTGTGACAACTATAAATACTCAATTTCCTTTATGCTCCTTGTTTGGATTCTACTCATGTATCACAAGGAGTCCCACTGGGCGTACCAAAAATTATTAAGTACATAAAATGTCACCCTAACTCAGGCATCAGGGTGCAGTGGCATCCTATGGAAATAATGGAAACCTTCCTGAGTTGTGGGTACCTCTGAATAGAAAGGAATCTTTGGACTCTAGGGTAGTTCCTTTCAAAATTTGGTTTATCACCTAAAACTGACTTTCTTTTTTAGGAAAAGGGAAAAGGATAACTTGAAATTGAATAAAACTAAAAGGGGGTGATACACCAAATTGATTTTCAGACTCAATCAGAATTCAAACAGGCTAAAAATCTGACATGGAAAACTAAGATTTTGAAAATAGGGCACTCACTATTCAACATATAGGCTGACATAAATGCTTTATTTCTAGGTTTCTCACCACAAATAATATCTTTTCAACATACATACATTTTCTGCAAATAGGTTATGTGAAAATAGTTGATAAGGAAATGAATTAATTCACTGACTTTGCTATCAAAACAATTTAACACTGATTTGCAAAAATGAAGAATCGGATTGAATAACAACACTCATAAAACATAATAGATTTTCATACTTGTTATTTCCTCAAAACATTTTTGGCTAGATACATATCATGATGCAAAATATGCCAGGAACAACAACATTCACTTTAGCACTATTCTGCAATAAAATTTGTACATCTGGTTACAAAATGTGTGCAGAAAATGCAAAGGGACTGATATGTCCACAAAATAATTTCCTCTAAAAAATTTTGAACCCCTACCCATAGATAATAAATCCATATATGTACCCAAAAATGGCAGCTCCAAGCAAATCTAAAAATGGATTGTTCTCACACAATCACTCCTAAAATCAAGGATAAAACCCTAAATCAGAGGCAAAATGTATGCCTTGATTCTTGCCTCAATGAGATGCATAAGTGGGGCATGATCTCTAAGTCCTAAAAAATCTATCTCAAACAATATCCTCTTGCAATGAAATGTTTTAAATAAATATTACATTATTTATACCTTAGAGTGCAAAAACAAAACCCTAACACTACCCCATATCTCATGCTCACATAAGATCGACATATAATATATCCTCACATAAAAACTAAGGGACACAACATGTGCCAAAACCTGGCCCTATTACATTGCATAATTCTAACACATGATGAAGATGTGTCATATTCACGTCGAATCCTGGGTACATGCATTGTGACGCCATATTGAGGATTGGAAACTCGAGACTAACACACATCTGCAACTCACATTGAATGTGGTTTAGTGTCATTGTCCTTTGAACTCCAAAAGAAACTCAAGATGATTTTATGCATTGGTTATGACAACATTTGCTAGTCGGTTGCAAAAAAAATATGCAAAACACTAACTCCTTGAGGACTCACTGTGAGAATGGCGGCATTCTGGAGTTTGTTTTCTTGATGTATGGGATCTTCAGGTTGTAATAGAACTAGAGTCTGGGTTGCATGACTTGGTCTTGTCCATGATGACTGGCACTTCACTCTACCTTTTAATCTAGAGTTTGTGTTTGAACATGGAGCTCAATTTATGAAGATAAGTACCACCTCTTCATTTTACTTTGTTATAATATGTAATTGTTTCACACTGCTTATCATTTGCTTTGATTGTGGATATGAATCTGGAGATAATAATGAAGAACTGTTGTTTTACTTCACTGTTGGTAATCTAAATTTATACACTTGCTCTCCATACTCTATCACTTTGAATCTGTAGCTTGAAAGCTTGAGCTATTACTGTAGATATATTGTTTTGATACTAGAACTTTACATCTGTTTGTAAAATGCACATGGGGAATTTTTATTTGCGTCATGTTGGCTCCTTGATTTTCAGTCTCACTTCCCATTAACTATTTATTTTCTTGTCTCACTGTTCCACTATTGTCACCGATGGAAATGTCGGACATCTTCTTGTCATAATGTCTAAAGCTATTTTTTTTTTTGTTCTGTCAGGGTAATGGCAAGTGTGTGCATTTTTCTACTTAATGACCTAACCCAAGCACAAACTCTGTCTTAACTCCATACTTTAAGAAGGAAATAATGTTTGTGGGGTCGAGTATGGGCTTGTGACACCCATAAACATGACTGTATTCATGCATCTCTTGGTCGAGGACTCAAATGCTTTTTTGATGTAACTACAAGCCTTTCTCCCAATCCCTAACTCCTATTACGGTCTACTATAGGCCTCTTCTCTATTCTATCTAGGGTTTTGAACTAACCCTTCCTTCCAAGGATGCTTTCCACAAGATACTTCACTAATTCAGCTTGAGTTCATCAATCAAGAAAACACATTACACATCACATTGTCCATGGGGGTCTTATTGCACCTCTTCTACCAATTGAGTCAAAATGTTCCCAAATCCATCACCTATGGATAGATAGGCTTCTATATGTCATTTGGATCCAATCCAACACTTAAAACAAAACTTTGCAATGAAACTCTAATTGACTTCAAGAATTGCCTTCAAAAGCACCCAAATAGGGCTACAATCAATTAGGCCTATTTGGTCACCTTTTTGCTTATATCTTCAAACAGTCACAAAAAAGTACCTAAAAAATCCCATTTTTAGACACCCTTTATGGAACCCTTCAAGATTTTACTTGTCTCCACTCCCCAAATTGTTCGTACACTAGGAAGCTATAATCATGCCTAAAATTAAGGGTTTCAAGGCATTGGGACTGTCTGCATAAGAGTTAGGTTTATTAGCACTTAATAATCTTCACCCACTCCTCTCCTTCAATTTGGAGCTTCTTCAAACATCATTCTACATCTCCACAATCTCAGATTGAAGCATTCAATGCATTCAACCCACTTTAACTCACTTGCAATGCTCTATATTCCCTAGCCATGCATCACTGGCTCGCCTAGGGAATCATTGCAAAAAATGGAAAACAAGATTTCCAAGGCCCCTCCTATATACATATAGTAGAGGGAGTCACCTCATCCATTCCAAGAGCCCGTACAACTTTTATGGTGGAATGATGAGTTATGACCCCATTTACATAGCCTGCCTGGTTTAAACCAGCGACAGAGCTTAAAACAAAATAATTTACAAATCTCACTAAAAATGCTCAAAATGCTAATCTAATGCCTCATAGAACTCCAAAATGAACTACCCTATATTTTTCATAAATCACAGTAAGTAAACTAATCCATTAAAATGCCTCAAACACAGAAAATCTTAAAATTGCTTAGAAAATTTGTCTTCTCTTCAATTGATCGCTTTCCAAAACTTCATCCAACCTTTTGCCCATGTCGAGGGAGGCCTCATATAGTTGACCAAGTACCTATCTCAACGGTTTCAGACAGTTAAGAAATCACTTTTCTTGAAAATGTAATCATGCAACAAATGTTGTCAATGTGTCAATGACAACATTGACAACTTTTACAACTTTTGGGTTTTGCACACAAACTTGGTCACTATCACATGAAACTCAACTAAAAGCCTATCTAAGTTAATTAAAACATCAAATAGCTCTCCCAAACACTCATTTTTCCAATTTGACCCTACAATGCATAAATGCAACATTTGTCACCATGATTGACAATATTGACAACTTGGCCAATCCTTGACACTGAGGTCCCAATTGACCTACTGAGACCTCCTAACCTATCACACCACACTTTAGGACCCCCTAGTCCTATTATTGCACTAGTGGTTTGGCTAAGACCAATACAAGCCAAAAATCAAATAAGGAGCCCTAAGTTACCATCTAGCCTTACCTAGGTGCTCCTGCACCATTTTTCTCTCTTGTGTACTCTTTTATAACACTGTCATTTCTTTTCTCTATTCATGCATACTACTGTTAGAAATTTTGCTTTCTTTTCTCTTGTTCATTCGCATTATCTTTGGCATTAACAGAGGTGAATCTGAACCCTTACTGTTATATTGGCAGCTCCATCATTGTTGAACTTGATCTTCTCTGTATTACTCCTTTCATTGATGTACCTACTACATTTGCACAAATTTCTGACAATGGTATAACAAGATTGGCATGCTTTTCCTTTAACTATTTTATGAACTTCATTGCATAAGAACATTATGGACTGTGATATAAATGCATGGTTATTGATCCACCAATCTTTGCAGCTATCTGTTATGAATTGCATGCTACTTTCTTTCTGCACTTGATACTTTGTTATGAGTTCATGGCATTCTTCTGACACAATGCTTGTTGTTAAGTTCGAGCATGGGCTCGTGACATTCACTATACTTTTCATTGCTCCCTGTTGTTGGTGAATTCATAATCCATCAATCTTTGCATCTTTAATATACTTGTGCTTCTTATGCTTAATAATATCACCTGGAAGCTCAAAGATTATTAAACATAATCAATTTGACATCTTTTATGTCTGAATATCATGTGTCATAAATAAATATTCATGCATGACTGCTGTTTGGTTGATTGTGTTTATTAACTTGAAATTTTACTTTGCTTTTCTAAAAAAGGTTTCTAAAGCTGCCAAGAACTAAGTCCCTTTAATTCAGACTTCTGGTTTGTAAAACATACATTCTTTACATAATGCAGGAAGATAACCATATATAGTAAAAGGTTTCATAGAGATATGTCCCTTTGATATTGCTATTCAGTTTGTGTAGATGCATATTTTTCCCTTGCATTCATGTTGTTGGCAAATGTGCAATTCTAAAAGTAAGATTGTTGTATGATGTTTTAAGGTTTTCATGCATTGCTTAGATCCAAGTTTGATCTAACCCCTCCTTTTCAATGATGCAGGACACTAGACACAATGAAGACTCATGATGCAAGACACATGAGACATTCGTTGAGGAGATGAAGACTTAAGAAGATGCAGACAATAGACCTGATGATGCAAAAGACACCTAAAGGCAATGGATGTACTCATTTTACTCATATCTCTATCATGCTTTCATTTTTGCTTATGTTCCTCTAAGCTCCAATGTGAAAAATGTAACATGAAAAGAACATTCCTTATCACATTCAATTTGAATGCACAATGTAATGATCAAGTATTTTCCATCTACATTGAGTTAAATACTAGTATTAGAGAATGTACCTTTATGCAATCTTCTGTTGTTAATTTGTAATCTTCCTGCATACACAAAATTAGAATAACAATAATCAAAATATATTTAACATTTATATTATTTAAAATATAATGTAGAAATTTGAACTAGAAATATCGATCTTGAAATGTTTATAACACCTATATATATATATA